>PVIC010017547.1:0-32632 GCA_004025085.1 Thryonomys swinderianus
GTCTCGCTTTGTAGTTCAGGCTGGCTCTGAGCTCACTATGTAGCCTAGGCAAGCTTCAAACTCAACAGTCCTCCTGTCTCTGCCTCCCGAGTGCTGGGATTACAGGTGTGAGCCACCACGCCCAGCATTGAGGTATGTGGTATTGATTGCTGGTGGGCGTGAGTCTCCACACCCGGCATTATATGTCGTTACAGGGATTGAACTCAGGACCTTGCGCTTGGGAGGCAGGCGCTGGAACCACTGAGCTAACCCTCCAGCCCCTAGAGTCCATTTCTTAACTATGAGGTCCTAAAACCTTTGTAAGTTGTATTAAGTATCCCATGAAAACTGGGGAATACCTGGGTGCCTGAAACCTCAATAGTGTTCTTTTCACATTACTGAATTGCAGTCTATCCTGCTAGGGTTGCACATGTGACCATATGTACTGCACATTGCTGATTCTAGGAGAAGATTCTTTCTAGGGTTCTGGTGTGAACAGTACCTCCTAGAGCTATATGTATTTTGGTTATGTGCACTGCTCACAGGAAAAGTCCTGAGGAATTGGAGAAATTACGAGGTGGCCAGGACAGCATATCGTGTTTTCTTCATCTATTATTTCTGCCTCTTTCCTCCTCTCTCAGTGCTGGAGGAAAATGATTGTCACCTCTCCAGAATCTCTACATCTCTCCAGAAGAACCCACATACTGTACCAGAGTGCCCCTGCAGGATTGAACCACACAGGCTGGCCGGAGCACACACCTGACTCTGGTGAGCTGCTTGCCTCTCTTTTACATTATATGCTTGGTTCCCTGGCAAGGGGGACAGGAATATTAGTGGTGGTTATGTCTCACTGTCTGTCAAAAGTAATATATAGATGAAAGAGATAAACAAGTATCTCAGTCTTCAAGTTAACAAGTGTTCTTGGTATCCAAAGAGTGGAATTCTTAGTACTGGCTTATTGTTCAGTAGCATTGGAAATAAGATATTTTGAAGGTTGTTCTAGGTTTCTGTTTGAATCCTTCCAACACAGATGAAGCCAAAATAGAAAAGACGAGTTTTCCTGCAATGCATGCCATGAGTTCAGTCTAATAAAAACTTGAAGAGAAGGCTAAGGATATAGCTCAGTAGTAGAGGGTTTGCCTAGAATGTATGAGGTACTGGGTTCAATCCTCAGCACTAAAGAGGAAACAAAACATAGAGGATGCTATAAGCAGTCCCACCAGAAAGCTCTGCCTCTTTGTTAGAATGTTTTTCTCCATATCCACTTGGGTGTCTGAGTATCCACTGCTGTCCTCTGCCTGCAAGTCGGCACCCAGCATAAACCCCACCACATCTGCTACTCTCACAAGTGGAGCCAGTGACCCCAGATCCCCAGAACAGCACATCACATGCCACCTCCTCAACTCTGCAGTTTTGGAAGTGTTTGCAGGGTTTTCCCCAGAAATGTTCGTATTGCCCTTTAGCCATATGGTTCTTATACAAGCTATAGGTCATCTCTTTCTTCAAGCAGAATACATCTTTGTTGTGTCTTGTGCTGGTCCCAACTGCTCATACTAGTAAAGGATTTTCCTGATTTTTCACACAACTCTATTGAGGTACAGTTTACCTTCTTAAGTGGCACAACTCAGTGGTTTTTGATCTATCACTGATATCCAATCATTACCAAAGCCATTTTAGAGCATTTTCAGCATTTCATAATAAATGC
The DNA here is from genome assembly GCA_004025085.1 of Thryonomys swinderianus. Classification (NCBI taxonomy): domain Eukaryota; kingdom Metazoa; phylum Chordata; class Mammalia; order Rodentia; family Thryonomyidae; genus Thryonomys; species Thryonomys swinderianus. The sequence goes on from PVIC010017547.1 coordinate 1,685, forward strand.
ATATCTTTTAGTGATTACTTCCTCCTAGTTTGCCCAGATCTCCACAGTCCTCCACCTCCATTTTGAAGAGCCACCCATCTACTTCCTATATAGATTCCTTATTCTAAATTTGGATACAAATGGAACCATATAAGATATTATCGTTTGTAGCTGAAGTCTGTTAGGTAGTAAAGTTTTCATTGGGTCATTAGGTAAGTTAGTAAAGGGTCATTAGGTAAGTTTTCACCTCATAATAGCTCACAGTGGGGATTAAATTTCAATACGTGAAACTTTGGAGGACCATAGCAAATAGTTTTCGCACTCTTGCTGAATATAAAGTGATCACAGATCTATGGGTATGGATTTGGGTTTGATTCTGGACTGCTGTGTTTCATTTAAGTACAGAAATTTATTTTTTCACATTTCTAGAGACTAGGAGTTCAAGAGTAGCACGCTAAAGTCCTGGCCTTCTGTTGTCACTATCTTTGTGGCTAGAAGAGAGCTATGCCTTCTGTGTTTTCAATGTCCATTTCTATCTGTGTACCCACATCCTAACAAAGACTGGTCTGCTGTTTTCTTGTGATGTCTTTGGCTTTAGTATGAAGGGTAAAATAAGGAGGGAATTCTTTCCTCTTCTATTTTTAGAAGAATTTATAAATACAAATAATTCTTTCTGTCAGTGTTTGATAGAATTATTTGGTGAAACCACTTTTCTTTGCACGTGGTTTTGTGATTCTTCGTGTATTATAGGCCTGTTCCAAGAGTCTGAATTTCTTTTCTTCTTGGCTGAGTTTTGGTTGTGTGTCTATCTCAAAAATTTGTCCATTTCTTCTAAGTCATTTGATTGTTGGCATGCAATTAATGATAGTATTTTTATAAATATTATTTCTGCAAAATCAATAGTAATGCCTCCTCTCTTCCTTTTTCTTTTTCTCTTTCTTTCTCTTCCTTCCTTTGTTTCTTTCTCTTTCTAAGAGGAAGGGAAAAGGGTTTTGGTTTGGTTTTTTGTTTTTTTGTTTTGGGCACTGGGGTCAAACTCAAGACCTTGTGCTTGTCTGGTGTCACAGTGCCACTGAGCTACATCCTCGGCCTGGGAAGTTTACTGTGGAATAGGAATAGCTCCTGAGAGACAGGAAGGGGTCCCAAGTGGGTTCCCTTTCTTTTTAAATTTTTTTTTTTCCTTTTTGAGACAGGGTCTCACTTTGTAGTTCAGGCTGGCTCTGAGCTCACTATGTAGCCCAGGCAAGCCTCGAACTCAGCAATCCTCCTGTCTCTGCCTCCCGAGTGGTGGGATTACAGGCGTGGGCCACCACGCCCGGCTCTTTTTAAATTTTTAAACAAATACGTTAAAATATAAAAGTTGTACATATATATGGGTACTATGTGATATTTTGATGCATGTGCATGCATTTTGTAATGTTTAAGTCAGATTAAATATATTTCATCAGATATTTATTATTTTTATGGTAAAAACTCAAACTCTTCTTCTAGCTTTTTGAAATATGTAGTACATTGTCATTATCTACAGCTACCTTACTGTGCGATAGCACACTGGAACTTTTGTCCTTGTCCTCAGTAACTATCATTTGCTCTAAACTTCCTTGAGAGCAACTTTTTTATATTCCAGATATGAGAGAGATCATGTAGTAGTTACTTTTCCATGTGTGCTTGTCTTACCTAATATAATAATTCCCAATTCCATCTGTTTTGTCATACATGACAAAATTTCATTCTTTATAGTCAAACAGTATTCCATGGTATATATACATTTTTATCCATTCATCAGTTTATAGAAACTTATTTTCATTTCTTGGCTATTGTGTATAAGTCTAAAATAGGTATTAGAGTGCAGATGTGTCTGACATAGTGACTCTTGAGTGTATCAGTAGTGTGACTGGATCATATAGTTCCATTACTAATGTGAAAAACATCCATATTGCTTCCATAGTAATTCTCATAACTTACATTCCCACCAACAGTGTTTGTGGATTCCTTTTCTCCTTGCTCTCACCAGCACTTGCCTCTTGTCTCTTAAACAGTAGTCAGAATTTTGAAGCAATATAAAAGCCCCTCCTTTGAATAGAAGACTTTGGTGGGATATTTTTGGTCTAAACCACAACAGAGCTTTTGTAAATAATAAGTAACTTGTTGCTCTTTGTTTGCTGCTTTTGAGATTTCTGTTCTTGTTTTTATAGTTTCTAACATTGTCATAATATTTCCTCTTTTTTTTTTTATGCTTTTGAGACAGGGTCTCGCTTTGTAGTTCAGGCTGGCCCTGAGCTCACTATGGTGCCCAGGCAAGCCGCCGTGAACTCAGCAATCCTCCTGTCTCTGCCTCCCGAGTGCTGGGACGACAGGCATGGGCCACCATGTGTGGCATTGTGGTATGCGGTGTTGATTGTTGGTGGGCGTGTCTCCACGCCCAGCATTGTATCTGGTTACCGGGGATCGAACTCAGGACCTTGCGCTTGCGAGGCAGGCGCCGGAAACCACTGAGCTAACCCTCCGGCCCCAATATTTTCCTCTTTTAATTGTGATTTCATTAGTTCTATGGACATGTTTATAGTGATTTTTTTTTTTTGAGATAGGATCTCACTTTGTAGTTTAGGCTGGCCCTGAACTCACTATATGCCTCCAAGTTAGCCTGGAACTCACAGCAATCCTCCTGTCTCTACCTCCCTAGTGCTAGGATTACAGTCATGAGCCACCACAGCTGGCACTGTGGTAGGTGGTACCAGGAGTTGAACCCAAGACCTTGTGCTGCCAGACAGATGCTGGGACCACTGAGTTAAATCCCCAGCCTGTAGTAACCATTTTCAGTTATTTTTCTGCTACAGCTGACATCTGGGATCTCTCTCCAAGACAGTCGTTATTGCGTAATTTTTTCCAGTCTATGGGCGAAAATTTTCTATTGTTTTAAATATCTCATAATTTTTGGTGGGAAATTCAGCATTTTGAATAATATAGCAATTCACTGTTGCTCCTAATCCACAGGCCTGACATTGTTATTTGCTTACTTGGTAGCCAGGTGAGTTTTTCTAGTGATATATCTCTCTCTCCCGTGCTGAGCTTCTGATATGCCAAGGTGCAGCTTTGCCTACATCACAGCAACCCTGGATGGCAGTGGCTTTGCAGAGGCTTCCCCATTCCGCCCCTCCACTTGTGATACTCTGCTAACTGGCATGTGACTGCTGTATGACTTCCAAGATCGTTCTAGGATATAAACTGTCTTAGTCTTACAGACTAAGGCAATCAAATTCTGGCTCACTTGAAAGAATGCTTTTGAGATCCATGTTTGGTATTTGTCTGGCCCAAGGAGGACTCCTTCCATCAGTCTGCATTGCAGCTCTCTCCTACAAACTAGTGGGGTTATAGCTGAGGCTGGATCTTCATTACATCCACAAATCTCCTCTCACTTCCCTCACACAGCCTCCACTGTTCTTGAAAGCATCCTCAGGTTTAAGTTTCTCTGTGTTGTTACAAATGAGGTCAGTTCCTTTGGAAAGAAATTAGGTACTGTTATATAGCCTGCCCCTAACCCCACCCTGGCAGAATCTTGAGGGCTCTAAATCTAGGAATGGAGACAATGCAAGCTTCAGAGTGTGACCCAGTAGAACTCTTGAGAAAGGAGAGCAACAGCTGAAATCTTTAAGTTGCCCAGGGAGAAAGGGGTATCCACAACTCAGTTTTCTCAAGGGCCCAAGAAGAACCATCCAGGACTTTGCTTCAGCAAAAGATAGCTGGATGAGAAATGTCCGTGTCCTAGTCCTCCAGGGAGGAAAGACCCATGACTGGAAGCTAGGTGGGAAAGAAGCCCTGTGTTGTTGGCTACAGCCCAGTGGAGAATCTCTCCCTTTCACAACTGTGAGGGCAGAAGAAAGATGCCGTCTTGGCTTACATACCACAAGCTCTTACCTTTCTTTCTCAATTGTCATTGATTTTCCTGATTAGATATTTGTTTGCTGTTTACTCTTAGGACCATTCCAGGGATTTTAACTTTCATTTGTTTCCCTGGGTAGGCTGGGTCACTGGGCTTCCTCTTGGTGTCCTACCCTGAGCTGATCTCAGTTTTCCTTCTTTTTGTAATCTGCTGTGGTCATTTCAGTGAGACTCTCAGAGGAGGTAAGTTGGATCACTGTGCTTACATTGTATCACATCTAATTCCCTTTCTTACAATTAATTATTATATCCCTGGCTGCTAATATGGTGCTTTGAACTAGTAGGTTCAGTGTTATTTGCCAATGATATTGATGATATCCCAGCAAGAAGTATCTGAGAATCTTCAAAATGGGGAAAAAGGGAATTAACAGCTCTAGCATGTCCAAAACATGGGTGCTAAACAATGGAACCAATTCCACCACTTTCCAGGTATGTGACCTTGGCTTACTTTGACCCTCAGTTAAAACCAATTATAAAATAGACTTAAGAACACTACCTATCAGATAAAGTTGTGGAGATCCAGTTACATACACAAAGGACTTAAATATCTTTATATATGCCTAATAAATGCCATCTAGTATTTTAAATATTGCTAGATAGTCTTGTATATTTAAGCATCATTTCACTTAGTCCCCACAAGAATCCTCTGAAAGTTACATTAATATTCCTGTCTGATAAGTGAGAAAGAGAGACACAGGAAGGTTAAGAAACTTTCTCAAGGGGCTGGGGATTTAGCTCAGTGGTTCTGGCGTCTGCCTCACAACCACAAGGTCCTGAGTTCAATCCCTGGCACCACATACCACAATGCCAGGCGTGGTGGCTCATGCTTATAATCCCAGCACTCCAGAGGCAGAGGCAGAGGCAGAGGCAGGAGGATTGCTGAGTTCGAGGTTTGCCTGGGATACATAGTGAGCTCAGGGCTAGCCTGAACTACAAAGTGAGACCCTGCCTCAAAGATAGGAAGGAAGGGAGGGAGGGAGGGAGGGAGAGAGGGAGAAGGAAACTCCCTCAAGAGATAGACCCAGGGCTTGAACCAAGATCGCCCTAAAAAAGAGTGGGTTGGGAGAAACAGGACACAAACAGATTTCTAGGTTTAGACAAGTTTCAACCCTGTTGTTTCTGTTTCCAGAATTTATAATTTACCTAAAACTCAAGATGCCACTGCCCCAGTCCCCTGCATTGCTAGGGCAGCAGAAAGGCTTCCTTATGCTTCAGATACCACAGGAATGGAGAGGGGCTTCAGGAAATGGGCCCCAAATGGCAGGAGGAGGGAATGCGCACTGTGTCCGCATCCACTTGTCACCAGGCGTGTTTCGCTTTCACCCTCATCAATACTTACAACCCTTTACACTTCAGCCACCTTCCAGGGCTTGGCGTGAAAGAGAGGGGAGAAGAGAGAGACACAGAAAGAAAGGTGGGAGACAGAGAGGCGGAGACAGCCACAGAGGGAGATCCCTGATCCACTTCTATTAGGATTTCCCCTAACGTGAGAAGTCCCGAGACCCGGACCCCACTGTCTTTCAGCGCAAGTGACATGTTATCACTCCGGAGGTGTCTTGCCGTCTAGGCACACCCCGAACCGACAGGAGGCTCAGGAGTGTCTGGGAAAGCAGAGGAAACAGCAAGGAACCGTTTTCTCCCTACGCATCCCTGCAAATGCTCCTCGTTCTGTGCCTTCTGGCGCCCGTTTCCTTTGGTGCCGGGCAAATGACTTTTCCACGCATTTTTAAACTGTTAAGCGTGGGCTGTGGCCTTTTTAAGGCTCCTTGCTCACCTCCAGCCACCGGTGGAGCGCGCTCCTGCACCTGCAGTGGCGGGGAGGGCCGAGCATGCCAAGGCCTCCGCCGCCTGCGCCCCACACCAGGCCCCGTAAGGGCACAGAGAACGTCCAAGGCGTCGCTCCGAGGACAGCGAGCCTCCTCGCCCGCCCTCCGCACAGCCGGCGGAGGGCTCCTGCCCCGGCGCGACCCCGCGCGCAAAAGGCGGAGGCCGGGGCCCCGCACCCGCTCCCGCGCCCGCCACCGCCACCGCCACCGCCACCGCCACCACCCGGCCTGCGTGCGCGCGTGCGTGCGCGTGCGGCCCGGCCGGCGACCCGCTCCGGGTCACGCGCGGCGGGCGCCCGGCCGGACGGCGGAGGCTACGCGCCTGCGGTGGGCGCCTGACCCCTCAGCCGCGCGCGCCGTGAGCCCGCGGAGAACCCCGGGGCCAGGCCGGGCGAGGACGGCGCCGCCGGAGCCTCCTTGGTGGAGCCCCGTGATGTCAGCCGGCCCGGAGCGACGGCCGCGCGGCGGCGGGGAAGGGGCTGAGGACGCCGCGCCGTCGCTCGCGCGCCCCGCGCCCCCCGACCCCGGCCCTGCGCCCGGCAGCCCCGCCGCCCGGCCGCCGACCCTGTGGCTGGAGCTGGGCCCCACCTGCGCGCGGGCGCAGCAGTGCCCCAGCGAGTCGAGCGGGCGGGCGAGCGGCGGGCTTGGCACCAGCAGCAGCAGCGGCAGCAGCAGCGCGGGGCTGTCCCCGGGCTCCGACTCCGACAGCAGCGGCGTGGTGTGCGGCGGCCGCGGGGGCATGCGCGGCGCCCTGTCCCGCGCCTGGAGCCTGGAGAGCCTGCGCTCGGCCTCCGCCGGTAAGGGCGCCGCGCCCCGCGCCTCTGCGCCCTGCCCCGCGCCCTCAGCCTTTCCTGTCTTGCATTTCTCTCCCTCAGTTTCTCTATTTTCCCCCCTCATCTCCTGGTCCCTTCCTTCCGGGTGCTTCGCTCTTCTGATCCCTTCTCTTTTTTCTCGGCTTCATTATGATTTCCCTGCCTGTCCTTTCTTTGACCCACTTCCAGCAGGGGCCACCTGTTACAGGTGGAGCCCTGTTGGCCCGGGCAGTAGACCTGTCATCAGTGCTTAAGGTGAGCTGGACTTTAGTGTCTGGGTTCCCCTTACCCAAACAGTTCTTGACATAACGCAGGTCCAGCCTCTGAACTGCAGCTCCTTGACCCCTGAATGGGTGGGAAGTTGGAGTGGAAGACGGAGGCTGAGGCCCGCAGCGCTGTGCGCCTCAATGGAGTGCTCACGGTCCTGGCCCCAGGATGGAGGTGCTGAACCCGGGAGCTCATCTTGGGCCTCCTGGAACAGAGTGCCCGGGTGTCATCTGGAATCATGGGCCACTGGTGCTTCTGTCTGTCTGAGGGCAAACTGTGGAAGATAGATGTCAGAGAGGAAGTCCAGGGTGGTTTTATGAGAGGTGGCCCCCTACCCTGGGTTACTTGCTGAACTGGCTCCTTTGTATTTCACTTCTTGTGAACAAGTCCCAGGCATTAGAAGCCTGGCAGTGACTGCAGTGAAGAAAGACAGTTGCTGCCTGGAAATGAGGGAGATAACATAACCATTATGCTTCTGCTCAGGGCTGGGGCTGCGGTGCCTGAGGTGAAATCTTGTGTAGAGCACTGAACCAGAGTGGGGCAGAAAGGACCCTGCAGACAGCAGGTCCCCACTTCCTCAAGTGGAGCACAGCCCATGTTGGGGAGCACTAGAGTAAAAGTCATCCTGTGTTGCAGTTGTTCTTTTGTCCCAGTCCTCTGGGAGATAGAAGCACAGGAGTCAAAAGTTTGAGCCCACCCTTGGGAGTTTAGCCACTTTTCGTTAACACGAAAAACCTAGGGATGTAGCTCAGTGTGAAGGCCTTGGGTTCAATCCCCAGCGTGGGGGGAGGGATGAGGCTTTGAGAATACCTTAAAGACAGAGCCAGGATTTAGCTTGCTCTGGGGTCAGTGGGTGTAGGAAAGGCATGCAGACGTCTGCATTGTCCAAATCATACTCCCTTCAGATCTCTCCCCAACAAGACACATGAAATTCAGACAGGCTCGCTAGTCCTTTAGTGGCTTGTCTTAGTTACTTTTCTTATTGCTGAGACGAAGTACCTGGCATCCAGACCTACAGGAGGGAAGGTTCATTTTGGCTCACAGTTTGTAGAGGTTTCAATTCAGTCAGCTGGCTCCAAGGCAGGGCAGCGTGGCACAGGGGTATGGCAGAGGAGACACAGTTTGGGGCAGAGCAGGGCGGGACAGGGCAGGGAGCAAGCAGCAAGCAGCAAGCAAGTAACAATCAACAGAGGACCACACTAGCCTTTTTTCTCTCCTTTATATTTTTACCCAGGATACCCGGTGGCACTCACACCGAGGGTGGGGCAAACTTAATCCTGCCTATAACTATGCCAACCCAGTTAGCGGTCTGTTGTACTAATCATACACCCATGATCCCAGCAACACACACTCGTGATCCAGCCACGTCTGCAGAAGCCCACCTATGGCCACCTGAGGCTTTGGGGGACATCTAGACACAAGCCCTAACATGGTTCCTTCCACTAAAACTTTTTTGTTGTTCTGAAGCTGTGATTCCCTACCATCCTTCGAAAATTTCCATAGAAACTCCTTTTTTCCTCTCGGGGGCTTAGATACCCATTTTAAGAAAACTGAGCTACATAATACACTAAGGAACTTGAGGCTGCCTAGCAAGGGACCTGTTCTCTTTGCCCAAAGGAGACATACTTGTTCAGCAGCTCTGATCCTGCCAAAGGGTCTCAGGGAGGTGGCTGTCATCCCCACTAGCGGTCTTTATCTCATTCTGCTCAGAGAATGTGCCGTAGGGAGGCTCATGAAGGTGGCACAGTCTCGTTTTTGTGCAACCCAGAGATCCAGGAGCTCCCTGGTTCAGCCTGGGTGGAGTTTCAAAGATAGGTGACAACTGCCTGGTGTGGATTGGGGTAGAGGGGGGCTGGTGGGAGTGGTATGGAGTAAAAGCTGAACCCCAGAAAGCCAGCCCATGGGGAGCTCCAACCCACCCCTGCAAAAGCAGGGCAAGGTGTAAAGCAATTTGGTGCTACAGAGTTGATGTGAGGACAGGAAGCCAGGGCCATAACTCACAGGATGTGGACCACTGGGGGTAGTTTCTGTGTCCCAGGAGGTTTATATGCAGCACACTGAGCTCAGGGAGTGCTGGGCAGCAGCCAGCCACAGAGGTGCTGGCAGGGCATTTTTGATCCTTTGTGTGTCACTGGCATCCCTCTCCTCCTTTCTTCCTGTCTCGTTGGTGGAGTCTTCATGGGATGTGACTGTGCTGCATGTGTAAAAAGACAGTGACTGGTATGCTGCAGAGCCATAGGAGTCTGTGGACCTGGCTTTGTGTACCAGACTCCTGGACAGATTAACCCTGATGCCCTCAGCCAGCCTTAGAATCCAGGAATTAACTCCCCTTTTCTTCTCCAGTGCTACTAGCTATTTGCCATCCTTGGCAGGAACGGAGGAAATGAGCTCTCCAGTAGTTCTGTTTGGATCTATGGTTCAGATAAGAAAGTCTGGTTAGAAAGGACTGCTAGGGAAGGGAGCCTGATGAGAAGAGGAGAAGGAAATTACATTTTTTGAGCATTTTCTAATTGCAAGAACAAGGCTCCCTGCTAATATGGATAGGAAAACAGGCTCCGAGAGAGGTGGTGACTTACCCAAGGGTGCCCAGCCAGGCCCTGTCTGGACAGAGCTGCAGCCTGGATTGGCATGACTTTGGTGGGCCTGCTGCTGGGTGTGAGTGGAGGCTGTGCTGGGGCTAGGGGGGAGAGGTAGTGTGCTGGTTCTGTTGGGAGTTGGAATGGCTTTCTGGCCACTCAGATACTCATTATTGCTATTATTCAGGAACCATGAATGGGGAAGTACCAGCTTCCCTGTTCACAAAACAAAGGAATTAAAATCAAAGGTCTGACATCTTTTGCAACGAACTGAAGTCCCATTGTTCTAGTTGAGGTGCTGCTTGGAGCTGGGCACTCCCTACTACATGGTGATGCATGTTGCTCTTCTGTTTAGCCTTAGGGCTCTAAGACAAAGCATATGTGTTTAATTGAACTGTGTTTATCTCTTAAGAAAGACTAAGAATTACCAGAGAGGGATCTTTAGCAAAGCCTAATTGTTGTTGTGTTATTTTGTGGTGAGACTGTTGCTAAACATGTTTGGAGTTCCCAGCAGGAGCCCAAAGACTGGTGTTTGGGTCTAGGACTGTTGCTAACTCTCGGGTCAGAACAGTAAGCCAAGAAGTCACAACTGGTAGACTCTTCTGATTGCCAGAAGATTTTCTGAAGCTTATATTACTTCAAAAAGCTTATATTGCATCAGTTCTATGGCTTTCAACTGAAATATCTTTTATCCTGTTACAGAGAAGACTTCTCCGAAAGGCATAATCTGAAAATGAAGTGTAGCTGGCAGTGTAGAGCGTCCATGCCTTCTGTCTTCCTGTTGTTATCTCCCCTTGCACAGCAGCACTGAAGCCCTCAGTGCCCGCTCTGCTGTTATTTGACTAAGGCCTTTAAACTCTTGTTCTGAGTGTATCATCAATGAGCTTAATTCTCTGGCTGGGCCTCAGTGACTGACAGTTGTTACAACCTGTGCTTTTGCACAGTGTTCTATGATTTCTTCTTGGAATACTGCTTCCACACTTCTCCATAGGCCTTGCAGCCAATGTTTGGCTCAGGTGGGCTTTTAGGCATATAAGCACATTAAGCCTCTGTTGTTGTCATACATTTACTTAGTGTTGGTTCTCCAGGCACAGTCCCAGGTGCTTTTCTAGTCTTTAAAGAAACCACAGTAAAGGGAGACACAGGCACTGGCAATCTATGAAGCTCTGATGGAAGTAGACCCAGTAGGACCACATATCAGTGTGCCCAGGCCACTCTCAGCCAGTGATCTGCTGGGCTAGAAGGACTCACAGCACTTTAGACACTGTTACATTCACAACTCCAGTTCCTTACAGTGACAGGATACAGATTAAAATCCACAGAGGGAAAAGACACACAGGGCAAGGTCTAGAAGACAGCAGCCCAGGCTTCCAGGTGTTGCCACCCCTATTTCATGTGGACTATGTTTAATTCTCCCAGTAATGCCTGGTGACAACATGTACAGAACTGCCATCCAGAGAAGTTCCCCAGACTCTGTGTGCAGGGTCCCTATTGGGGTCAAGCCATTTAAGCATGCAGTGTGCATGAGACTGGCCTTGCTTACTCAGTCTCCAGTCCTACAGGGCCCATACTGATACAGAGGACTCTAGGGCTCCAAACATAAACCATATGAATATCAACTTTTGTGTGGCCTAAGGCCCCAAAGTGTACAAAAACACTCTTTTAAAAATTTTATTTTATTATTTATTTATTTATTTATTTATTGGAGACAGGGTCTTGCTTTGTAGTTCAGGCTGGCCCTGAGCTCACTATGTAGCCCAGGCAAGCCTGGAACTCAGCAATCCTCCTGCCTCTGCCTCCCGAGTGCTGGGATTACAAGCGTGAGCCACCACACCCGGCACTGTGGTATGTGGTATTGATTGCTGGTGGGTGTGAGTTACCACGCCCAGCATTGTATATGGTTACCGGGATCGAACTCAGGACTTTGTGCTTGGGAGGCAGGTGCCGGAACCACTAAGCTAAATCTCCAGCCCTTTATTTTGTTTTTTATGTTTTGTGGTACCGGGGGTCAAACTCAGGCCCTTGTGCATCCGGGTTGGTGAGATACCACTCGAGCTAAATCCCCACCCCAAAAACACTCTTATTAGGCAGGATATTCCAAGGACTCCAAGGTTATCCCCGGGAGTTGGCCGAGGGCCAGTTCTTTCTTTGGCATGTATAACGTTTGAACATCCATCCCTACGATTTTGCTATATGGATAAAGAAGCTTAGAAGAGGTTGCTGCTATGAGGGGCTAGGACAGGAAAGTTGTGGTCCAGAGAAACCCCTCAGGAAAAGGAGGTACCACCTGAGGATCAACATGTGTGTGTCGGCTGTGGTAAGGTGTAGAAAGCACTTTCAGAAGAAAGTGCCAACAAAAACGAATGTGGAAGATGCGTACAGGAAGGGACCAGAGTCAGTAGCACCTGTGCTACTGTGGTGCTTTCAGGGTGCAGCAGTTGGAAGTAGCATGTCTGGTTCAGGAACAGGTATTCAAGGCTGTGTCTCTGTGTGGAGAAACAGACTAACTGTGGTACTTGGAGTCATGAAAATAGTTTAAGTGAAAAGTTGATGTGGCTGTACTCCTTGCTCTTTTGTGCTTCTTTGATTACAATGATTTGTTTTTAAAGTTATATACAGTAAAAGCCTTATTTTTTTGGTGCATGGTCTAAGAGTCTTGACAAATACATGCAGTCCTGTAAGCACAACCATAGTCAAACTATAGAAGAGATTCGTTTGTGATTAACACCTTCCTCCACGTCCAGTTCCTGGCTACTACATTTTTCATTCCTGTGGATATATTTATTACAGATGTCTTAGAAATAGAATCTTGTCAACTACTTCTTTCACCTAGTGCAATGTGCTTCAGGTTCATCCATGCTATTGTATATATTAATAGTTTTTCTTTCCCTTTTAATTGCTGAATAGTATCCCATTGCATAGTTGTACTGTCTTTTATTTACTCACCCACTAGTTGACGATTACACGGATTGTTTCCAATTATTGAATGTTGCAAATAAAGCTGCTATGGGGGCTGAGGATTTAGCTCAAGTGGTACTGTGCCAACCTTCGATGCACAAGGGCCGGAGATTGATCCCTGGTACTGCAAAAAATAATAAATAAATAATAATGCTGGTGTGAACATCAGTATGCCTGAGGCTTTGTATGTACATACATTTTCATTTCTCTTGGGTGAATATCTAGGAGTGCACTGCTAGATCAAATGGTTACTGAATGTTTAACTTTATAAAAATTTCCCAAACATTTTCTCAAAGTAGCTGTACCATTTTATATTCTCACCAACAAAGTATGATAGCTCCACTGACGTATATTCCCATAGTTATTTGTTTTGCAGCCATTCTGTCATGTGTATAGTACATATCAGGTTTTAATTTGTATTTCCTTAGTGACTACTGCTACTGGGGATCTTTTCAGTGCTTACTTACTGTATGTATGTCTTTTTTGAAGTATGTAAAGTTTCTGGAGATTTTACTGGTTTATATTCTTGTTGTATTATGAGAGTTCTTAGTATATCTAAGTACAGATACTATGTTAGAGATGTGATTTCTTCCAGTTTGTAGCTATACTTTAATTCTCTAGTAGTATTTTTTGCAGAACAAGAGTTTGTTATATCAGTGGAATTCAATTTATTATTTTTCTCTTAGCGCTAAATTTTTTATGTTTTTTTCTGAGAAATCTACTTAACCTGAGGTCACAGAGTTTTCTACTGTCTTTTCTTTCAGGAGTTATTAATAATTCCATATTTGGGCCAGAAACTTAGCTCAGTGGTTCTGGCACCTGCCTAGCAAGCAGAAAATCCCCAGTTTGATCTTTGGTAACCACATACAACAATACTGGGTGTGGTGACTCACGCCCACCAGCCATCAGTACCACTTACCACATTGTTGGGCGTGGTGGCTCACTGCTGTAATCCTAGCACTCGGGAAGCAGAGGCAGGAGGATTGCTGAGTTTGAGGCTTGCCTGGGCTACACAGTGAGCTCAGGCCCAACCTGAGCTACAAAATGAGACCCTTTCTCAAAAAAAAAAAGTTCCATATTTTATACTTAGAATTGTGATCTATTTTAAGTTGTTTATAAGGTTCGAGATAGAGGTTACAGTTCATTTTTTACAAATGCATGTGTAGTTATGCCATACAATTTGATAAAAAGATCATCCTCTCTCCATTGATTTCTTTTGTACCTTTGTCAAAATCTTCTGTTTATATAGACTATTTCTGGACTCTGTTCAAATTCATCCCATTACTCTTTGATTTTATGGAAAAATACAAAATTTCATAATGAAATAATGGAAGAATAACAGTAATCATGTACATAGACTCCCATGTGCAAGCCCAGAAGTACATGCCAGAGCCACACTCTGAAACCTGGCCAACAAGCATGAAAAATTTCCACCACATACAACAATACTGGGTGCGGTGAAGGTGTCCTCATGTCAAGCCCAGCCACAGTGAAATGCACATGATGAATGGGATCTGTCAGTATTGCCCACCCAGGCTATACAGATCAGCCTTTTCTGTCTGGCAAATACTTAAAACTAAAAAAAAAAAAACTATTTCTAGTCAACATGGAGTAGAGAGTTTATTCACTGTCTTATCTGCAGAAATGTGCTGTCAATATATAAGCTACCCGTAGTGGAAAACATATAATGTTTTGAAATAAATGACCTGATGCTAATGTGTAAATGGAAAACAAAAAGGTTTATAATACTGTGTATCATTATCTTCAAAGTAGTTACTCAGACTACAAGACACAGACAAAAAGATTCATATAGAGGAGAAACAAACATATAATAAAACAAAACTTTATTTTCAATGAACTAACAGTGACTATCAGTATAAATGAAACAAATTAACATACCTATTAAAATATTTTTGAGACAAAAGAATAGGCAGTTTGGGGAATTATTTGGACTCCCTAGTATATATAATTTCTGACAAAGAGAAACTGTGATATTTAAACATATGCCTTTGACTTATTTCACTTAACATTTTGTTGTCAAATTGCATCCATTTACCTATGAATGCCTCAAGCTTTTTATCTTTTTTCACTCAGTTGTTTTTTTTTTGTTTTGTTTTGTTTTTGAGACCAGGGTCTCACTTTATAGTTAAGGCTGGCTCTGAGCTCATTATGTCGCCCAGGGAAGCCTCAAACTCAGCAGTCCTCCTGCCTCTGCCTCCCAAGGCTAAGATTACAGGCATGAGTAGTATCCATTGCGTATAAAAATTACATGTTCCTTATTCATTCATATATTTCCAGATCTACTATTAGAAATTATGCTGCTAGTAAGCATGGGCATGCATGTATCCCTGCAGTATTATGATTAACTCTCTTGGGAAAATACCCAGCAGGGGAATAGGTAGGTCAAATGGAATTTCTACATTTACTTTTTGAAGAATCTCCGTACTGACTTCCCTAGGGGTTGTACTAGTATACACTCCCACCAACAATGTAGTAGAATTCCTTTTCCCCCCGCATCCTCACTATATTTGGTACTACTGGACTTTTTATGTTACTTATTCACTCTAAAGTAAGATGGTATCTCAGTTTTTGCATTTCTGTATTGGCTAGCTATGCAGAACATTTTTTTATTGGCCATTTGTACTTCTTTGTTTTTTTTTTTTTTTTTTTGAGACAGGGTCTCGCTTTGTAGTTCAGGCTGGCCCTGAGCTCACTGTGGTGCCCAGGCAAGCCGCCGCGAACTCAGCAATCCTCCTGTCCCTGCCTCCCGAGTGCTGGGATTACAGGCGTGAGCCACCACGTCCAGCATTGTGCTATGCGGTGTTGATTGTTGGTGGGCGTATCTTCACGCCCAGCATTATATGTGGTTACCAGGTATCGAACTTAGGACCTTGCGCTTGCGAGGCAGGCGCCGGAAACCACTGAGCTAACTCTCCGGCCCGGCCATTTGTACTTCTGAGAAGTATCTGTTCATTTCAGTTGCCCATGTCTTGATTTCATCTTTTATTTTGGGGTGGTTTACTTTTTGGAGCTCTTTATATATTCTAAGTATTAGTCTTCTGTCCAGAGAATAGCTGGCTAAAATAATTTCCCATTATGCTAGTTGTCTCTTCACTCTTTCGGTGGTTTCCTTTGCAATGCAGAAGATTTTTCATTTTAGTTCGTTGATTTTTGGGGTTATTTCTTGTATTATTGGGATTCTACTCAAAACATCTTCACCTCTGCCTATATTTCTAAGAGTTGTATGCTATTTTATCTTCCAGCAAATTGTTCTCCATCCTATAACTTTAGATATGTGAGTCTTCTGCTTCTTACATTTCTTTTTTTACTGTACTGGGGATTGAATCATGAGCCTCCACAGTGAGATAAATTTACGACCCTTTACATTTTTTTTTTTGGAAACAGGTTTTTACTAAGTAGCTAAGTTGCCCAGGCTGTCATCAAACTTGTGATCCTTCTGTTTCACCCTCCTAAAGTGTTAGGATTAGAGATATGCGTCACCACACTGAACTTATTCCTCCTCTTCAGTGTCATTTAATTATTTTGTTTTCTTACCTTTCCATATATTTTGCAATCAGCTTCTCAACCTATAAAGTATCCTCTTCAATTTTACTATGGATTGTGTTAAATCTTTGAGTCAGCTGTGGGAGATTCCAAATCTTAACAATATGGAGTTGTCTGATTTATAAGACAATTACATTGCTATTAAAATATTTAGTAAGTTTCCCAGTTTTTGGAGAGATCAAACAGGCAGAAATATATATCATTTTCAAGCATTTTTAGTTAACAAAATCATGGCCTACTGAATAGTTACTTTCACATTAAAGATAATTCAAGAGACAAGGCAAAAGAGTTCTTCATATATTTAGGGGAAAAAAGGCATATTAAAGTACCAGCAGTGTTCCAAGTTTTAAAAAAAGTCATATTTCCCAAATTCACTTGGTTTATATAAATCTTTTTTTTTTTAGACAGGTTCTCACTTTGAAGTTCAGTCTGGCCCTGAGCTCAATATGTAACCCAGGCAAACTTCGAATTCACAGCAATCCTCCTGCCTTTGCCACCCAAGTGCTGGGATTACAGGCATGAACCACCATGTGTGCCATTGTGGTGTGTGGTTACTGATTGCTATGGTTGTGAGTCACCATGCCCCAGCATTATGGTATGTGGTTACCGGGTATCAAACTCAGGACTTTGCACTTGCTAGGCAGATACTGGAATCACTGAGCTAAAGCTCCAGCCTGGTTTGTATAATTCTTATTTGGTTCTGCCTTGAGTTTATACCCTCTTAAACCCATCCATTCCCCCAATAGAATTCTACAAATCTTGGTCTAGCACTGTGGTGTCGGAAGTCATATATATGACATCATTAAAAGCATCAAACTGTGAGTACCAGGTATGGTCCTTTAATGGGACTCTGAGACCATCATCTTTGCTGGAGTCAAAGCTTTCATTCTAGTATCTAAAACCTCATAATAAAACAGATATCTCTTCATAAACTACCTGTAGAAGAGTATAATTAATCTATTAATTAATTAATTATTTTTAAAAGTAAAAAATCAGGTGAGATTTCATACTGAACATAGTGCAGCTGACAAGAAAATTCATTTCTGCAGTATACAAGATAATAAAATGATCAAAACATTTAGGAAGCAAACACAATTATTAATCTTATTTTCAAAAAGATATTTCATTTTATTTGTAATAAAGTATGATCACAATCTTTACAGAGAAAAACCTTCAGGTAAATTCCTGACAAAAATATATGTACTAAGCATATGGCTAGAGTATAACAAGATTATATAAAATATATAAAAACATTCAGTAAGTCCGGAGGAAGGCTTGAATATCTCTACATTAAGAAAATTGTGTAAGTGATGGGAACTCTCAGCTGAAAACCACTGGCCTATATGGAAATTAGATTCAAATGAAGGAGATAAACCCACAAGCCATTCAAGAGTTAAAAAATAAATTATGGTGTAACTGATCACTGTCCAGTTGTGTGATATCAGGCAAAGCAGCACCAAAATTCAAATAAATGGGTACACATTATAGACACAGAGATCTCTGGCATTTCTGCTGGAACTTCTAATGTAAGGTTCAATTTCTGAAATATTTAATTAGCATTTGATTCATACAGATTCATCCAAGGAAGGGTAAGTATCCTCTTATTTAATACCTCTTCTCATATAACTCATCAGTAGTAATATCAAACAAACCTTGATATTTCTACCACTTGTCTTGGCAAAGCAATTTTTGTTTGTTTGTTTTCCAGGGGCCTTGTGGGAAATCTCAAAGATTGTTTTAAATGCAAAAGTTAATCATCTAATATTTGATTTTGGAAAGGCAAAATATCAAAAGTAATCAGGAGATTTAAACACTGATTCATGTAGGATTATGAGTTAACAATAATAATACTTGGCTACCTATTTAAAGTGACAGTAAAATATTTTTAAATGAACATGGTAGTAAAGAACATTGACTCTGGGCCAGAGATTTAGCTCAGTGGTTCCGGCACCTGCCTCAGAAGCTCAAGGTCCTGAGTTCAATCCCCAGTAACCACATGCAATGCCGGGCGTGGTGACTCATGCCACATACCACAGTGCCTGGCGTGGTGGCTCACGTTTGTAATCCCAGCACTTGGGAGGCAGAGACAGGAGGATTGCTGAGTTCAAGGCTTGCCTGGGCTAAATAGTGAGCTCAGGGCCAATCTGAACTACAGAGCAAGACCCTGTCTCAAAAAAAAAAAAAAGAACATTGACTCTAAGTAAGAAAAAAATTTAATAATCAACAACATGATGAAGTCAATATAAAGCCCAAAAAATGATTCTGTTAAGTCTGCCACCTAGAAAGATTACACAGAAAGCAACCTTTTACAACTTCTTATTAAGAAAAGACCAATAATCCAAGATACTTTTTCCATGTTAACATGGAGAAAATCACATTCTTGATTTTTCACCACTATAATATTTGATGATAAACTTTTAAAAATATTATTTAAAATCTATTCAAACCCTTAACAGCTCTGAGTCTGACAAATAAAATTCATTTTTAATGGCCCTCTCTTACATTATGTTCCTATTATAGTAAAACTTGTGGAAAATATAATTTATTATCAGACTCAATATATAACCTCTCTGTAGGACACAGAAGTAAAAAGAATTTATAACCAGTTTTGTTTAGTAAATGTTTTAAATGATCTCTGTATCTGTTTGTTATCTGTTAACACCAGAAGCTTAAGTGATCCAAAATTCTTAGAAATTTTCTTCCAAGTTATCTAACTTACTATGAAAAGTTTGTCTGAATACTGATTCGATTTAATACAGAGCAAATATACATTTCTACACTCTTCAGAATTTAGTAGAAGTAACTCTGGCTCACTCAATCAGAAAACCTACATAAGTTTAACCCAAATAGAACAAAAATGTTCTCATAAAAGGTATGAAAAAATACAGTAAATATTTGTAAAATTTTTACCACAGTAAAAGATGCATTGCCATTAATCTTCCTCATAGTACTTCCTTTGCTTCAAGCACACTTATTCTGTTGTTCTTGTCACTTTCTGAAGCAGTTCTGGAGTCTTCTTTTGTGGATGTCTTTAGTTATGCTGTGTGGCTGCATCAGGGTCCTTAATCAACTCAAAATGTTCAACTTTTCAGGTCCTTTTGACTTCAGAGAAGAGCCAGAAGTAGTGTAGAGCCAGATACAGTGAACAAGGCAGATGATACACCATAATACTTTCATAAGCCTGCCTTTCCATTGGATGGCTTCAGCAGCAGCACTCTATTATTTTTTTTAGTTTTTTCATGACAGGGTCTCACTTTGTGGTTCAGACTACCCCTGAACTCACTATGTAGCCTAGGCCAGCATCGAACTCACAGAAATCCTCCTGCCTCTGCCTCCCAAGTGCTGGGATTACAGGTGTGAGCCATCACACCTGGTATTGTGGTATGTGGTACCGGGGATCAAACTCAAGGCCTTGCACTTGCCAGGCAGACCTGGAACCACTGATTTAAATCCCTGGCCCCACTCTCTATATTTTTTATCAGACCTTGTAAGGACAAAAAAGAGAGATGTGTTTGAAAGAATAGTGTGTCTTTTACTGTAATACATTTTTAAAATTTAAATGTATTTTTCCTCACACCTCATATATTACATTTATAACAAATTAGAAAGGTCATAGCTGTATTTATTAAATAATAAAGCTAGCCTTATTTGTCAAAGATTTGCCTCTTATGAATGTACTTACTTTAAAAATTTGAATAAACTTCTATAATATAATGCCTGCATTTTTTCACATTGAAAACACTTGAGGTTCAATTTCCCTAACTTTTGGTGATTTGTGGAATATTTGGTTTGTTCAAGTGCTTATTTATCTCTAAACCAATTAGAGTAGAGCTCATTTGAGAGATCTTATATCAAATTTGGTAATGCTGTCTGCCAATAGGAAATTACTACACACAGACCTTTCCAAAGTGCAGAACTGTAAACACATAGAGTTTGGTTATAAAGTTTCAGACATGCATAGACAGAGAAACATAAAACTCAGTCTGCATATATACTTCCCAATGGGTTTGAAATTATTGATTTGAGTTAAAATAGACAAAGAGACTTGACAGAAAAAGGTCTCTGTCTGTCAGACATTAATCTGTTCATGAAGATCACAGACTAAGCATGAACCCAGTAGAACAAATGAGAAACTCAATTGTTTCCTCCAGATCTGTCTGTACTAGAATCAAGCATGAATCAGTCCACAGTTAGGGGTGAGGCATAGAATGCAGCTTTGTTCCTGGGTCCTGGGAAGGCCCAGAGCATTTCCAGAGGGGAGCAGAAGTGTTACTGAGGCCCACACCTTTACAGGACTCACTACTGCTTTTATGCAGTGCCCTGGTCAGTTACGGAGAGGGCTGTGTTCAGAGTGTCATGAGAGGAAGCTTGTTCATTAAGGAGGAACAACTTCTAGAGGGAGAAAAATAGGAAGATTTTATTTTGTTATTTTAAATTTTATTTTATTTATTTTTGATACCAGGGATCAAACTCATGACCTTGTGCCCGCAAGGCAGGTTCCAGAACAACTGAGCTAAATCCCCAGCTTGGAGTTTTATATTTTAAAAGGGAGTGATCATTGAAGATGGAGGTCTTTCTCAGAAGATGGGAGGGCAGTGATCCCTCATGGCTAGCAGGGGCCTTGTCTGCCTCCAGGACCCGATTGACTCTGATAAAGTTCAGAGCTGTCAGCCCTGTTCTCCCTCTTGTTTTCTGGAAGCATTTGGTAGATTTGGCTGGTATTTTCAGTAAGATTCAACAGTGAAACTGCCTGGGCCTGCAAGGGCCACATGTTGTTGGAATGTTTTTGACTGTGCATGGAATTATATAGGTTATGAACCATTGGTAGTTGACTATTGGAAGGAATTGATCCTTGATCGTTTTCTAGGTAAGGATAGTAATCACAAATCTACTAAAAAACTGAGCTGAGCTGGAGAAAGTGTGGCTGCCAAGTGTTGGACTGGAGCATTGATGAGCCTGTGTGAGGATTTGGGTGTGATCCTCAGCACTAAGTAAAAAGAGACAAATACTGTATTAAAGACAAGCCAAAACAAAAGACCACTTGTGTCAGTCACTTAGTGGTAGAGACAAGTTCTGAGAAATGCTTTGTTGAATCATTGTATAAGAACATCATGGGGTGTCCTTACACAGACTTTGGCTACATCCTTCACTATATGGGGTGTGTATATGCATGTACATGTGCATGTGTGTGTGTGTCCCATGTTGCTCCTAAGGCTATGACAAGCCAAACAACACAAGATTAAATCAACCATAAGAGAAAGTGAGGTAGTCAAGAGAAGTAGTAAACTTGCTGCGATATTACCATGAGTGTGACATTCCTTAGCAATTAGAATTTTTCAGCTCCCTTAGAATCTTTCTTTTTTTTCTTTTTTTTTTCCATTAGGATCTTTATTGAGTACTATCCCGTATGTCAGCTGCCAAGACCTTAATAGTGTCATCATGCATTATGTAGCTATAAATAGGCAGCCCTTGAATGACTCCTTAGTGCAAGCCAAGGGCCAAGCACTGACTCCCCCAGTGTCTTGGTGACTTCTCATTGCTGAGACAAAATATCCAAAACTCAAAGTTAAGGAGGAAAAGTTTATTTTGACTCAAGGTTTATAGAAGTTTTAGTCCATAACACATTGGCTCCAAAGGACGGCATTACAGAGGTGAAACAGCTCACAGTGGGGGGAAAGACAGCAAAGCACCGAACAACAAGTGACAAGCCTCCTTCTGTCCCTTATATCTAATTCTGGCTACCACCCTCAGGGTGGCTAGCACTCACACCCTTAATTCCAGCATCACATCATTGAGTGCAGCATCACATACCCTAGATCCAGCTACCTCCAAAAAGCCGTAACAGCCAGTACTCCATTTCGTCCCATGGGAAGGCCAAGCTAAAATGTACCAGTACAGATGAAGCGTTGTGTCGCTGCTTAGGGATTGTGGGCAAAAGCTCCTGCTGTTTCACAGACCTAGAGACCAAAACGGGGGGGTCTAGGGATGGAATATAGCTGAGAAAGCACTGGGGTCTGAGTCAGGGGGAGATCGTCTTAGAGACTCCTCACTCCTGGAAACAAGGCCTTGCAGAGGTACCTGATTATGGCCTTGCCCAAAGCCCCAGACACAGTGACCTGCACCAGAAGAGTAGGTCTGTGTAAGAGGACTGGCCGCAGGGCTGGGGATTTAGCTCAGTGGTTCTGGTGTCTGCCTTGCAAGTGCAAGGTCCTGAGTTCGATCCCCGTAACCACAAACAATGCTGGGTGTGGCAACTCACACCCACCAGCAATCAAAACCACATACCACAGTGCCAGGCATGGTGGCTCACACCTGTAATCCCTGCACTCAGGAGGATTGCTGAGTTCGAGGCTTGCCTGGGCTACATAGTGAGCTCAGGGCCAGCCTGAACTACAAAGTGAGACCCTGTCTCAAAAAAAAAAAAAAAAGAGGAGGACTGGCCAGGAGGTTTCCTCATGGCTGTGCACCACCTGTAGTGTGGGAGAGGAAAGCCTTTATAACTAACCATGGCTGCTCCTGAGAGATCACTTACGGTCGTGTTAACCAGAGCTGCACTCCTCAGCTCTTCTGGTTAACCATGCAAAATATACTGATGGTCGTGAACTAAGACACACAATGTAGACAGACTTCACACATTGTTAGGAGGTTGTGTTGTGAAGACTACTTGGTAACAGATCTGCATCTTGAGTTGGGTTCCTTGTTCCTTGGTAGTAGACCCAGACATATTCGGAGTGCAGATGGGGATGAGGGGGCTCTAGGAGAAGGAGGGAGGGAGGGAATACAGCCAGCTTCTTAGGCTCAAGGAGCTAGAATCTTCCTTCAGAGTTGCCTTGGTTAGACAAAGTTATTTAGCCACGTTGTCCTTCCCCATCAGCCTGCCATTGGTTGCAGCTGATTCTGGAAGGCTGGCAATGAAACCTGTCCATTACCTGTAGTGCAGCATGGGACAGCAGGGTCAGGACGCCTCTTGGAGAATGGCACAAAGGGGTCTCAGCTCCTGGGGCTCAAGCTAGGGGATGATGATGCTCACTCATAGTCCAGAACAGACACAGTAGGGAGGAAGGTGCCAAGTTCAGTTCTGGATGTGTTGAATTTGAGAGTCACTCACCAGTGAGAGTTGGGTGCTGTGGCCCCAAGGGAATGGAAGCCAGCTGTGTTCACTACTTTTTTTCCTGTATTTCCTGATGCTTTGACAACCTGGGCCTCACCATCTCTGGAGGGACTGCCCCCCTCCCCGCCACTGAGCTACGTGGTTCCTGGAGATCACAGACATTGACTCCGAGCACACATCCCTAGTGCAGATCAGTCTCTCTGCAGCCTGTGTCTGCACCAACTCCTGTGTGGGGCCTCACGTACTCAGCCCTTGTACCTGTCTCCAGTTACCCTAGGCCTGGTTGTAGGCCAACACCTACACCACAGAGCCACTGACATATCTTATCATCTGTTTCCTTCCCTCACCTTTCCTCTTCCACAGAAACCACAGTGAAGGCTCTTGCCTCTGGTACCCTGCTGTTTTGGCCTCCTGACAGATTCTAGTGCTGTGTGTGGGGTCCGGCATACTACTTTGTTTTTTGTAGGGATTTGTGGTGAAAACTTCTTCCTTCATGACAGTCATTTCCATGTCCTTGTGTCTTTCCATCCCTTTTTTTTTTTTTTTTTTTGAGACAGGGTCTCGCTTTGTAGTTCAGGCTGGCTCTGAGCTCACTATGGAGCCCAGGCAAGCCGCCGCGAACTCAGCAATCCTCTTGTCTCTGCTTCCTGAGTGCTGGGATTACAGGCGTGAGCCACCATGCCCAGCATTGTGGTATGTGGCGTTGATTGTTGGTGGGCGTGTCTCCACGCCCAGCATCATATGTGGTTACCGGGGATCGAACTCAGGACCTTGTGCTTGCGAGGCAGGCACCGGAACCACTGAGCTAACCCTCCGGCCCTTTCCATCCCTTATTGAAACAAACTCTGGCTAAGTTTAAAAATGCCAGTGTCACTGGGAGTCACTGCCCAGGTGACCTTGACTTCCCAGCCTTAGACATCTCCCCTGGCAGATCTCTGCACTGTTGAGCAAATGCAGATGAGGAGGCCATGGGCAGGTACTGAGCATGCTTGATTTCATTCTCACTGTTTTATGGGTAAGAAAGGGGGAGCTTAGAGTAGCAAAGTCATAGACCCATGGTGGCCTCATCACACAGCTGGTTGACAGTGTAGGTCTGACCTCAGGTCTGCCTGATTGCCATGCTCATTCCATTCTGTCTTTTCCTGGTCTGAGGGTCCATTTGATCTCCAGAGAACAAATGAAAAAACTGACGTGTGGAGATACTGAGATATACATGTGGAGATATCCCAGAGGATATGGCCCAGACCATCAGTTTCAATGGATTATATTAGTCTGGTTCTTGTTGCTGAGGGAAAATACTGAAGGTAGATAACTTTATAGAGAGAAAAAGTTTAAAAGAACAGCTCTGACACTTTAAGTTCTACTATGAGATACTGCATTTTGTTCAGCATCTTGTGAGAGCAGCAGATAGCAAAAGATCATGGCAGGAGTGTGCACTCGTACATGTATAAGAGATTAGATCCACAGACAGTAGTCAGAGACAGACTGATGGCAAATGCCTTCTGAAGGATACACCTTCAGTGACCCAAAGCCCTCATACCAGGCCCTACCTTTCACATGTGTGTGTACATGTATCTTATAGAAATCATTCTCTGAGGAACACACTTGGGAAATGCTGACTCAGTGCTTGAGTGTCACATTCACACCTGTGTGTAGAATACCGCATGTTTTCATGGGCTCTGAGCTCAGAGAAAGGCATGGTTAAGCTGTCAGGTTGTAGAGGACCTTCAGAATGGTGGTCCCTAAGATCAGCCAATGCTAGCTACCACACAAGTAACTATCAGATGGGCAGGAGCCAGTATAAAAGCAGATGTGGAGGGCCAGAGAGTTAGCTCAGTGGTTCTGGCACCTGCCTCGCAAGCGCAAGGTCCTGAATTCGATCCCCGGTAACCTCATATAATGCTGGGCATGGAGACACGCCCACCAACAGTCAACGCCACATACTACAATGCCAGACATGGTGGCTCACGCCTGTAATCCCAGCACTCGGGAGGCAGAGACAGGAGGATTGCTGAGTTCGCGGCGGCTTGCGTGGGCACCATAGTGAGCTCAGGGCCAGCCTGAACTACAAAGCGCGACCCTGTCTCAAAAAAAAAAAAAAAGCAGATGTGGAAAGCCAGAATTCCAGAAAATAGATGCGTCTCTACAACTCCAAAAGCCTGATAAAACAGGCAGTTATGGATTCTATTGATTTAAAGCAAGCAGTATATATAGTAAGAAGACCTAGCTCAAGCCAAACAATTACAACATAAAAAACTAAAGTGCAGTCTGGCCTACAGAGAGCCTTTGTCTTGATTACCACTCTCCTTGCTGACATGAAATACCCAACACCCAAAGTTGAAAGAAGAAAGATTTATTTGGCTCACAGTATACAGAGGTTCAGTTCATGGTTGGCTGGCTCCATGGCAGAGTGGCTGAGCAACATCATACAGCCAACAGAAGACAATAACAGACGAGTAGAGAAACAGCAAAAGCAGCAGCAGTCCTCCTTCTTACCCTTACATTCCATCCAGGCTACTTGGCCTTAGGGCAAGGTAGCACTTACACACAGGGGAAGGCCCCCATAATCCCAGTCGCACATACCTGGATCCAGCTGTTTCTGAAGAAACCCTGTCTGTGACTTCCTGAGGCTTTGTGGGGAGGGAATCTAGACACAAGCCATAACAGTCTGGGAGCCAGATAGTAGTGTGTGTGTGTGTGTGTGTGTGTGTGTGTGTGTGTGTGTGTGTGTGTGTGTGTGATCATTTGTGTGTGCATGTGGTGTGTGGCTTATGTAGGGTGGATACATGTGTGTGTGTATGTACTATATATGTGACATGTGGAGTGTACATGTGTCTGTATGCTGGATGTGTGCGTTCTGTGTCTCTTGTTGTCCTTCCCCTGCATCAGCCTTCTTTATCTGCTCTGGAAAGCAGTGACTCCTTAGTCACCTAAGTGTCTTGCAGCATAGGAGCAAGGACCTCTCACTCCCAGTTTCAGACCCCAGGGCGGCTCCCAACTACTTTGATAAGTGTAACTATCTGAAGCCCTGTGTGCGCCAGACAGAGAGTGCTCCACAGTGTCTATGACAGAGCTGGTAGTCTCATTCTAAAGTGCTATTTATACATGTGAAGAGAAGACACAGATTGCTAGGAGTGTAGCCCAGACATGGTGCTGAGGTGTTGAAGGGGAAAAAAACCCAAGCCGGCTGCAAAGGCTAGCTGGCAGTCACCTGAGAGCTTGTGAGCTCCAGCAGAGCAGAAGCGCAGCCCATGTGTCTGAGAGGCAATAGGGGCCGCCCCAGTGGCTGCAAGTTGAAGCTCAGGGCCGATGACCTCTGTCAGCCAGCCTAGCACAAGGAAGAGCCTTGACCCCAGGACACTCCTCATTTCATCTGTGCCTCTGCTTTACTCTGGCTTGCAACCACATTCCCCCAAAAGCAGCCTTTTAAGGCTCAAAGTGAGATGCACAGGAAATTCTGTAAATTGCTCTTGCAAGTTCCTGCTGGCAGGGGCTCCCTTAATGGTGCCATGGTGCACTGGCAGGCTTTGAACCATTTTCTTTTCCCTTCCTCCCTTACCAGGAGTAGCCTGGCTCACACAGCTCTGGGTGGTCCATTCTGTTGAGGAAGGTGGAATTGAGAGGAGTATCTTCTGGCCCTGGAAAGTAGTCAGAAACCAGGAGTCCTTAGATGGTCTTCTCTGGGACACATGAGCTGACTTCCGGCTCTCCTACCCTTCCCACGTCTGTTTTGTGCTATAATCACCATAGTACTGCACCTGCCTGCTGACACTGATCAGGAGTACAGCTGAGTGCTTCCTACTCCTACTGATCTTGGGCCCTGGGCTGAGGGTTTGCAGACCTCAACAGTGAGCACTACCAGCTTTGTAAGGGCTACATTGGCAGTAATGTTTTAATACAATAACAGCTTCCCTTATGAATTAAAGTTCTAAGCATCAAATCTGATATTTTGTTTAAGAAAACTAAAAATCATGAGAGACTGTTGTTAAAAAATCACGAGAATCTGTTGTTAAAGATACTGGACCAGGAAGCCACACAGATGCTGGGCCTAGATTCCAGCCATGACTTACTAAGGCAAACTGGCAAGAGACCTGATTTTCTGTACTCAGGGTACCTTATCTATGAAATCAGAATTAGCACATGATTTTGAGGGCTTTTGTGAGGATCAAAGGAAGCTGTGTGGAAAGTGCTTAAGTTGCTACCTGGCACATAGATAGTAGGTAATAAATTTATGGCATGAATGGATGAGTCTCTGGTAGAAAATGAGTCAAGATATGTTTCCTGTGGACACCTTGGTCACACTGTGCCCATTGAGCACTCAGGGAACCCAAGTTCATCTGCCCAACTGCCCATGTCTGGAGGCTTAGCTCACACAATGAGGCCAGAGGCCTCTCTCCCAGGACAGTCCTATGGTGGCCACAGAAGCAGACCAGATAATTCCTGACCCTTGGCAGAGTCTCTCTTGGCCATGGATGACCGGAACTCAACCTCCAGAGCTGCATCAAAGTAGGCAAGCTTCCGTCTCAGCAATAACTCAGACCTTGTCTCAACAGCCTAGAAATTAGACTTGTCTGTGAACTGCTAATCCATGAACACAGAGAAGAGAGATTAGATTCAGGGGTTCAGAGATGGGAAGATTTTTCCTTTTATTGATTGTTATTATTGCAAAAACAGAATATGCTATTTATAGAAATTTAGGAAAGAAAATCACTCAAAATCTTAGAACCCCAAAACACTGCTGACATTTTGGTATATGAACTTTTTATGAACAAAATGAAGTTTACGTTGTATGTTTTGTCCCATGACCTATGTCCCACCCCTGCTAAACTTACATAATTCTTTGTGAGAGTCTCTGGATAACATTTAATATTCCATGATAGTATCAGTTACAGATCAGTGCAAAATATTTTTTTTTTCATTTAATTTTTATCTTTATTGGTACATTGTGTATACATATCATGATCACACTCAATATTGGGTATTTGTACCAGTATATGACACAATTTAATTCTCATTTTTTTCCCATTGCCCTACTCACCCCACTAACCCCCCATCCCCTAAGTACATAAGTTTTGTTTCCCTTTTTTTGTTACCATCATATTTTTTCTTTACCCCTCATTATGCACATCTCCACCACATTTCCCTTTGAATATTTTCTATTTCATAATACATACATTCTAGAACTCATTAACATCTTCAGTTTCTCACACCAGAGAAAAGATAACGATATTTACACATCTGTGACCTATTTATTTCACTTATGAGTATGTCCTCAAGGTACATCCATTTGAGTAAAAATGACTCAAACTTATCGTTCTTTAAGGCAGAGTAATACTCCAGTTTATATAAGAACCACATCTTTATCCAGTCTCCAGTTGATGGTCATTTGAGTTGTTTCCAAGATTGAGCTATCCCAAACTGAGCTGCTAGGAACATGGGGGCACATATGTCATTATGATATAATTCTTTTAATTCTTTTGTGTATATTCCTAGCAGGGTCAAATGGGACCTCTAGTTTTTTAAGAAATCTTCACACTGACTTCCATAGAGGTTGCACCAGTCCATATTCCCACCCACAGTGGAGAAGGGTTCCTTTTTCTCCACAGCCTTGCCAGCATTTTTTGCTGGCTAATTTCAAGATAGCAGCCATTCTTTGTGGAATGAGAAAAAATATTAGTATTGTTTTTATCTGCATCTCTTGAATGACCAGTGATTTTGAGCATTTCTTCATGTGTTTGTTTTAGTTTGTTTTGTTTTGAGACAGGGTCTTGCTTTATTATTCAGGCTGGCCCTAGCTCACTATGTGACCCTTGAACTCAGCAATCCTCCTGCCTCTGCCTCCCAAATGCTGGGATTACAGGTGTGAGCCACCGCACCCAGCACCGTGGTATGTGGTACTGATTGCTGATGGTCATGAGTAACTATACCCCGATATTGCTGTACATGGTTACCATGGATTGGATCAGGGACCTTGCGCTTACTAGCCAGGTGCCAGAACCACTGAGCTAAATCTCCAGCCCAAGTGCAAAGTATTTTTAGTATATGTGCTGCCAAAGCGAGCACAAGTGCAAAGTATTTTTAATCTATTCTATTGTGAGCACTGAGGTTTGCACTTTCAAATTTTTAGAATTTTAAACAACACTGGACTGGATCTTTTCCACACATCTTTGTATTCCTCCATGACCGTTATTTTTCTTTGCATTTTTCTGTGATTATGAACTGAAAATGAGTTTGGTGAATCAAAGTTCATATAAAATTTGAATGTTTCTAATAAGTTTGAGTGAAATTTTGTGGGGACTGGTGGGAATTGAACCCAGGGCCTTATACATACTGAATATGTACTCTACAACTGAGCGACAGTCCAGCTCCCCAGTAGGATTGTGATTGCTATATTATTCCCTAGAACAAGCTTATCCTCTGTTATACTTTTAATTTTTTTTTTCGAAACAGGATCTCGCTTTGTAGTTCAGGCTGGCTCTGAGCTCACTATGTAGCCCAGGCAAGCCTGGAACTCAGCAATCCTCCTGCCTCTGCCTCCCAAGTGCTGGGAATACAGGCATGAGCCACCACGCCCGGCACTGTGGTTTGTGATATTGATTGCTGGTGGGCGTGAGTCACCACGCCAAACATTGTATGTGGTTACCAGGATCGAACTCAGAACCATTGCACTTGCGAAGCAGGCACCAGAACCACTGAGCTAAATCTCCAGCCCTACTTTTAATTTTTGTTTTGTTTTTTGAGACAGGGTCTCACTTTTGTAGTTCAGGCTGGCTCTGAGCTCACTATGTAGTCCAGGCAAACCTCGAACTCAGCAATCCTCCTGTCTCTGCCTCCCGAGTGCTGGGATTACAGGCATGAGCCACCATGCCCGGCACTGTGGTATGTGGTATTGATTGCTGGTGGGCATGAGTCTCCATGCCCAGCGTTGTATGTGGTTACTGGGGATCGAACTCAGGACCTTGCGCTTGCAAGGCAGGTGCCAGAACCACTGAGCTAATCCTCCGGCCCCTACTTTTTTTTTAAATTGAATTCTTTATTGGTACAATATATATACATCTCAAAATCACATATAACATTGGGAAATTCGTACCAGTATATGCCATGTTAATTCTCATTTTTACCCATATCCCTACCCACTCCCCCCTCCTCCCCCCTTTATACATGCTCTTTTATTTTCTTTCTGTATCATATTTATTCCTTCCCCTCATCACATCCCCACACCAAGTTTCCTATAGAAATATTCCACTCTATAAAAGCTGTCCTACTTTCTAGAACTCATTTGCACCTACAGGTGTTCATGCCAGAGAGAAGATCCGGAAATTGTCTATCTGTGATCTATTGATTTCACTTATTAGTATATCCTCCAGATGTATCCATTTGCACCTAAATGGATCGATCTTGTCATTCTTTATGGCAGAGTAATACTCCATTTTGTAAAAAAAACCACATCTCCTTTATCCACTCTCCAGTTGATGGACATTTGGGTTGTTTCCAAGATTGAGCTATCACGAACTGAGCTGCTATGAACAAGGGTGTACATCTGTCTTTCCAATGTGAGTTTTTAAGTTCTTTTGGGTATATTCCTAGCAGGGTCAAATGGGACCCGTAGTCCTAGTTTTCTGAGAAATCTCCACACAGATCTCCACAATGGTTGCACAAGTCTGCAATCCCACCAACAGTGGAGAAGGGTTCCTTTCTCCCCACAGCCATGCCAGCGTTTATCGTTGGTTGACTTTGTGATCGCAGCCATTCTTTGTGGAGTGAGGTGGAATCTCAATGTTGTTTTCATTTGCATCTCTCGAATGACCAGAGATGTTGAGCATTTCTTCATATGTTTCTTGGCTGCTTTGATTTCTGCCTCTGAGAAGTGTCTGTTCATTTCAGTTGCCCATTTTTTAATTGGGTCTTTAAACTTG
>PVIC010017548.1:0-32431 GCA_004025085.1 Thryonomys swinderianus
AAAAAAAAAAAAGAATTATAAGACTATTTTGCTAAATCTTTTCTTTAAAAATATAATTATTATCAAGTAAATACTGAAGAATGCATTTAAGTTAAAGCTTTATCCTTGAATAATTCAAATACCTATATGAAGATAAAATACTTTGTTTTCTAAAGATTTCAAAAAAACTTTATCATAAAGTTTTTAAAAAGTAAAACAATTCATTATATATATATATATATATATATATATATATATATATATATATATCCCCAAACTATCATACTCTCTTAGATATTTTTAAAAGTTATTACAGTTAAAATCATAAGCATGGGATAATGGTATTGATTAATAAAACATAATTTACATGGTTCAATTAAACATATTAAATAATATTTCTTTAAAAAAGAACCACCTAGGGCCGGAGGGTTAGCTCAGTGGTTCCGGCGCCTGCCTCGCAAGCGCAAGGACCTGAGTTCGATCCCTGGTAACCACATATAATGCTGGGCATGGAGACATGCCCACCAACAATCAACACCGCATACCACAATGCCAGGCATACCACAATGCCGGGCGTGGTGGCTCACGCCTGTAATCCCAGCGCTCGGGAGGCAGAGACAGGAGGATTGCTGAGTTCGTGGCGGCTTGCCTGGGCACCATAGTGAGCTCAGGGCCAGCCTGAACTACAAAGTGAGACCCTGTCTCCAAAAAGCAAAAAAAAAAAAAAAGAACCACCTAAGAACTGTGTTACTAAAAGCGTAATTTACTGCTATAAATGGAATGCACAAATTTATATTAAATATTTGTTGTTTAGAAAAAAATGCATGTAAATTCCTTAAAATCTAAATAACTTAGATATTTAATAAGATAGATGTGACAATTTAAAGGCAAATATCCATTAAAAAATCAAAAAATAAAAATTCTATGGAAGAAGATACAGCAAACAAAATGATAAAATCACCGATAAGATGCCAATGGTATGTTGAATTCATTCTCAGGTAAAGCAACTCCCAATATAGTGTTTCCTTCATAAACAGAGATTGGGACTGAAAAATGATTTCTAATCTGGAAAAAAACAAAAAAAATGATATTGTACTTAATATTATTAATCAAAGAACCTAAATACATTTTAAAAATATATCCTTTTAAACATATTGCACACTGTTTTTTGTTCATATAAGTTAGGAGAAATAAACATGAAGTTATCCTAAAAATTACATCAATGTATCCAGTTTTATAGATAAAGAATCTTAACACTTTAAACATCTTAAAAGGGGAATAATATATCTTCTTGACCTTAGGGTAGAGGTTAATTTCTTTAGAGATAGTTTTTGTTCAGACAGAGATAGTTTTTGTTCAGACAAAAACAGAAAAACAGTTCATAGAAAAAGTTGCATCAAAAATTTAAACACTTGGGACCGGAGATTTAGCTCAGTGGTTCCAGCACCTGCCTCGCAGTAGCAAGGTCCTGAGCTGGATCCCAGTAACCACATACAATGCTGGGCATGGTGACTCACGCCCACCAGCAATCAATACCACATGCCACAGTGCCGGGTGTGGTGGCTCATGCCTGTAATCCCAGCACTCGGGAGGCAGAGACAGGAGGATTGCTGAGTTTGAGGCTTGCCTGGGCTCCATAGTGAGCTCAGGGCCAGCCTGAACTACAAAGCGAGACCCTGTCTCAAAAAATAACAAAACAAAACAAAAATAAAAAACCTCAATCCTTCTCAAAATATACAAAAGTTCACTCAAAAAGAAAACATGATACCACCATATAATAGATTAATTCTCAGGAAATACAAAATTTGTTGAAAGAAGCCAAATTTTATTCTGTATTCTATTATACTTACACAAAATTCAAGAATACATAACTAATGTACAGTAAGAATAGAACAATGGATGTGTAAAAATAGCAAAGTAGTTAAGGGAAAGTTTTTTGAGTAATAAATATATTTACATAATTTGAAGGTTCATGAGTGCATTACTGGGTCAAATATAAGTAGTTTATTACATGTTCCTCAATACATCTTTAATTTCTCTAATAAACTTAATAAAAATAATCTAATAAAAATTCCTTGCCATAAAAGACATATACATTTTACTAGAGAAAAATAATATACAAAAGTATTTTTAAAACACTTCCTATAAAAAACTGTGAGATGCATAACCAATGGAATTTTCCTACCAGTCATATTTCAGTAGTATAATCTGATTATGAGACTTTTTTCTGAATATTAACTCTATTTCTATTACAGTTTGTATCTTTTAGGTAACAATCTATTTTTTGACTTTTCACTAGTTCACAGATAGGCATAAGAAGGCCTGTCCTAAAACTGACCATTTCATACCTGCAATGGTGAGCGGATTGTTACTTTCTTACTTCCTTCCACTGTATCAATTTGACAAACAATAGATCTTTCAACTCCAGATTCTCTGTGTCTTACAGTGTACAGACGCCGTCCCACTTTTGTTAAAGAAATCTTATCAGCAGTAGAGTGATTAACAGGTGCTACATTAACAAGAAATGTTGAAAAGTTTTATTATAATTCACTACATATTAATTTGAGGTACATGATAAATACCAAACATATTAGCTGACTGTCTTCAACATAAATAAGTCACTGAAGTCTTTGGATACAATCCATACAAAGAAATACTTGAGAAAGCCATCAATTAATTCTACAGTATTGACATAAAACCTTCATAGTATTTTACTAAACAAAAGTTTTTAATTGAAAAAAATCATTTAGGAATTTACCAAATATTTTTAAAAATAATTGAGTAACAAGAAGAATTATAAAATTTAAGAACAATGTCTGGTTTGCTGCCACAATAACCAGAGTCTACTACTTTTACATATTGGCAAATGCTAACCTGTTCTTCACATTTTAATTTTTCCAACTACTTGTGTCAGTTTTTGGTTGTATCTTGGATTTGAATAAACAAATTTTTGAATATATATACATAATGCATACATTATATTGGAGCAAAATTACTTCTTTGCATAAATTTTACTCACTCTTATATCCATATAAATGTTAGTTCAAAATCAAAGCAAAATTTAAAAAAACTGAATAGAGGTAAAATTAATGAAAAGGACACTGGCAATGCTCTGACAATATCTAAACACCTGCCACACATTATTTCCTCAATCAGAGAACTGGCTGTTTTAGCAGGCTGCATTCCAATTTCTAATTATCCTTTAAATGATATTTTCTGCCTCAGTTACTGCTTACATGTCAGAATATCAGAAAGACCTATTGGTCTGGTTTTGGATTAAATTCATAATGGCTAGATTTTCTGATAATTTGAGAATATATACACTTTTACCTCCCATACAATGGAAAATTTATAGGTCAGAAAAGTTAAAGGAATAAACCTTCACCTCAATAGGCAGAATAATAAAATCCCAAAACCATTTGCATGAATTCAAAGTTTTCTGAATTCATCTGCAAAATTGGTGGAATATCTACCAGTTTATATCAAATGTGGTTAAAAGATTCATCAGCAGTATCTATGATCCTATAAAAGCTGGGTGAGATCTAGTACTTTTCTTTCCCATAACACAGCATGCTCTAATTAAAGGAAGAGATTAGTAAATCAGAATTTGGAATACAAAACTTATTGAGAAAAGGAATCAAAGTACTATAAAGGTTGGGGAAAGACTCCAAACCTATTACAAAAGATATTTAAAAGCAAAATAAACCAATAAATAATAATATACTACAAATGGGTAATATAGCATGGCAGATGTCTTTGAAACTTCAAAAAGGAAATACATCACTTACTAAGAAGCATGAAGAAGAGTTTGCTGCTTAAACTGGTCATGGCACTAAAATGATCATTGTCCTTAGTTCCTACATAATCCATACTTAAACTCTCTTCACTTTTCAATATGTATGATTTTGCCATAGGAACACTGAGTACGTTAAAAGCATCACTTGGTGAAACTGATACAGTAAGTCCAAGAGAATTCAAAATCATAAATGGTGCTAGATCCCTTATGAAAACAGCTGAAGATCCAGTAGCAGCTTCTGTAAATGCCTAATAAAGAAAATTTTCCTTAAATAAGTGTGAAAAACCAAATGATAAGCAGAATACCGAGGGACATGTGACAAATAACCAAGTAATGACAAATTTATTCAATAAAAGGGTAAACAGAAAAAGCATCTCAATATTTAAAGTTTCAAGTTTCTTACCTTGACTAAGTTATTTAACATTACAAGCCCACATTTTGATAATGTAATGTTTAACTGGTCTTTTGAATAGAAACTGATGACAGTTTTATACTCTGGCACTTTGTAGTTTTCCTCTTCAGTATCAGACTCAACTATGGCCTTTCTGGCTTTCTTTTTCATCTAAAATGATAAATCATAAACATGTAAGAATTTGCTTCTAAGACCATATCATCATTTTGTACAGTAAAAACAAATTTAGATAAATCCTAATACCTCTGGAGAAAACATTATGTGTTCCACTTTTGCCACAATGAAATAGCTGGATGTGCCAACTCAGGTTACAAAGGATGGGGCACTATTGTATTGAAAATAATTTCCCAACCTCCATGATGTGGCAAGCACAATTTAGGAAAAATCTCTAAATATCACTAAATGTATGTGGCACTTGACTGTAACATTTCACAACACCATAGCCAAGAAAGCACTGTAAGGCAGTCCTTTAGTCATGCTAATAAAGAATCAAAACCTAAGGACTTTCTTTTTTACAAAAGTCAGACAAAAGTAGAACACTGCTATAAACACAGGACTCATAAGTTTAGAATTAACAGATCCACTACTCATGCATATTCCACCTAAAAAACACCAAAGGATTTTTTACTCCAAATTTTTTTTTTTTTTTTGAGACAGCGTCTCGCTTTGTAGTTCAGGCTGGCACTGAGCTCACTATGTAGCCCAGGCAAGCCTCGAACTTAGCAATCCTCCCACCTATGCCTCCTGAGTACCAGGATTACAGCTGTGAGGCACCATGCCCAGCACTGTGGTATGTGGTATTTATTGCTGGTGGGCATGAGTCACCACGCCCAGCATTGTATGTGGTTACTGGGATTGAACTCAGGACCTCGCGCTTGTGAGGCAGGCACCAGAACCACTGAGCTAAATCTCCTGCCTCTT
The DNA here is from genome assembly GCA_004025085.1 of Thryonomys swinderianus. NCBI lineage: Eukaryota > Metazoa > Chordata > Mammalia > Rodentia > Thryonomyidae > Thryonomys > Thryonomys swinderianus. The sequence goes on from PVIC010017548.1 coordinate 5,109, forward strand.
ACTCCAAATTCTTTATCTAAAGTATTCAGAAGATTAAACACAGAAAGGCACATATGCTAAACTAAAGAGTTTTGTTGTTACTTATCTAGTTTTATGCCCCTGAAAATTTTCAAGTTCAGTCAATCATTATCAACCATGCTGGTAATTCTGCAATCTCTTGCTCTAGAAGTAAAACTTCCATATAAGGGCCCTGGATCCTCAGAACTGCATAAACTTAAAATATATTTCAAGCAAATAATACACCTTTTAGATAGACAGACAGATAGTAGATAGTCCCTTCAAAGGACAAAGAAAATTCAGGATAGCACACAACTTGCAAGAGAAGGAAAGGTGTTAATATGACAGCAATGTAACACAGCAGTTAAGAGGGGAAAGTACAGCTGAATTCCTATCTCACCTCTTCCACTCTGTAGCTATTACTATATTGCATTACTTCAGGGAAAGAAGTTCATTATACCTTCTAGTCTTATTCCCTTCATGTGTTCAAATGTAGATTAAAATGAGCGTTCCTTACAGGGGCCTGTTGTAAGGGCTAAATCACAGACACATTATTCAGAAAAATGTTTAATATATAATTAATTTTACAAAATTATTTGTATTAGGCTAGATAGCACTGGCTTTGGATATCAAAATTTTATGTAAAATACAGACCATGTAGTCAAGGCTCATCATTATCAAACTTCAACGTTGTATTGATTAAAACTAGTGTCTAATGTGACCTAGAATTTTGAAAAAGTTTTCAGACTTCAAACATTTAGTACTTGGATGGAGGATACTGTTAAAGAAATTATACATACAGACACAAAAATAGAGGGTTCACTGGAATACTGTCTCCTCAAATTTGTGTGCTGCTAAAACTATGAAAATATTCTTTACACACACATGCATGCATGCATGCATGCATGCCCCCCCACATGCACAGACACACATAATGTTTCATATACCTTGATTCCCAGATTCCATGGTCTAAAATTCTCAGTCTGATCAATTTCTAAGGGTTCAAGCAAAGGCTCCCAGACACCAAACATTTCATTGTAATAATGAACCTAAAAAGAGAATTTTTATTTTTATTGAAACATGTTATTTTCTAAAATGATCTTCCATTCTGTTTCCCCCACAAAGCCTTATGGCTATGCTAGCTGCATGTCATCCAGTAGCTTCAACTGCCTCAGGATTTTCACCATCTCAATAACCTTACAGTAGTCTGTAGTTGTCTTCACAATTTAGTTTTGTTAAGATCCTCTTTTAAACATCTTTCTTTGACTGGTAGACTAAACATCTATCATTATTATTGACATTTTAAAACACATTCTTCCACTGACTAAAAGCCATTGAAGACAAGTACTATATGATTTAATGAATTCTTTAATTCCTCCAATCAGGTGGATATCTTAGATGAAAGCCTCTGCAAAATATCAGAATTTTAACCTGAATATAAAATTATGATTGAGTCCATCAATTATAACTGTTAATGTAACTGTCAGCATACTTAAAATAATGCAGAAACTTATACATTTTTATAATCACTTTCATAAAGTAGACTATATCAGATTAGTTTCTAATATATGTAAGGTCAAATCATTTAAATCAAAATACCCTTGAAAATAATTATATGTAGACCATTCTGAAGCAAAACTTTTTTTTTTGAGACAGAGTCTCACTTTGTAGTTCAGGGTGGCCTTGAGCTCACTATGTAGCCCAGGCAAAAACTGAACTCAGCAAAATATGAAATATTCAAAGGGAATGTGGTGGGGGAATGTAATGAGTGGAAAGAATAAATATGAGTCAGAAAGAAAAAGAAATAGCATGTATATAAGGGGTGTGGGGTTGTGGATGGGTAGGGATATGGGTAAAAATGAGAGTTAACTTCTGTCATATACTGGTACAAATTTCCCAATGTTGTGTGATTTTGAACTGTACATAAAATGTACTAATAAATAATTCAATTTAAGAAAATAGAACTCAACAATCAATCTTCCTACCTCTGCCTCCCGAGTGATGGGATTATAGGCGTGAGCCACCATACCCACACTGTAGTATGTGGTACTGATTGCTGATGGATGTGAGTCACCACGCCCAGTACTGTTGTATGTGGTTACCAGGGATAGAACCAGGGACCTTGCACTTGCTAGGCAGGCGCTGGAACCACTGAGCTAAATCTCCAGTCCAACGTTTTTGTTTATATTACCATTAGAAGAGAGTATTCATGTATTTAGAAATTTATTCTTTTAAAGGAAAAAAGTTATTCAATTTTAATTCTTAAAAATAAGAATTCTGAACTTATTGAACAATTACTGCTAATATATCACATTTTGTATAAAATCAATTGAAATATATACCTAATGTTGATATATACTCTAAAAATAAATGTATACATACACGTCATTCAAGAACACACATTTGTAAACTTCATTTCAAAAGTTGTAAACCCATCCTATTATAAACTGGGTTAAAACAGCTAAGACATCCATAATACTCTATGTGTAGATTTGTTATAAAAACTAGAAAAACACCATATATACTTACTTCTAGCTCAAGCTGACAGTGAAGATTTATTAATGTGCTCCAGTTTTTGCCTTCCCCTGAAAAACGTGATTTTGCTAAAAGCATAGGCACTGTCCTATGCCCAATTCCAGCTTCCAGAACTACAAAAATAGAATCAATATTTATTTTCATCATTTCTCCATTGGGTATCAATTCAGTTGTAGGAGTTATCTTTTCAGCTTCATTTGATTCTTCAAGGAACCACATTTTTAAATTCTTTGTATCCTTCTCTTCCCATATTTTTGCTATGGAAGGACTTTCTTTTGGCATCATTTCCTTAGTTGTATAAAGTGCTGAAGTTATAGTAATCATGGTATTTATGATAACTGGTGAAACCTAAATGGAAAAATATTTATTTCAAAATATACTAATTACATTTGCTGAGTAACCATGAGGAGGAATTAATATTGGACATCACTAACACAAAACAGTAGATACAATGTGTTGCAAAAATCTGAATTACCATAACTAATTTCAATTTTTACACTACTTTAAAAATATTAAACTATAACTTCAACCATATATATCGGGATATTAAATATAACTACAAAATTAGTTACATGTCGATGACAAAACCTACAGTCACCATAAAAATGTGGGTATAATATTTTGAAAATAATGTCATAAAATATTTTTAAAGTAAATTTATTTTATATTTAATGATCACGTCTTGCTACTATAAAAATTTCCAAGTTTTACTACATTTTTAAAAGGATATAAAAGATCTGAATCATTAACTTACCTTTAGTGTAAGGGATTTTACTGATATATCAATCACTTGTGGATCTGTACCTAGCTTAGTAGCCTGGAAAAACAAGTCACAGGGCTGTAAAACCTATAACACAAAAAGCAATAGCACTAAATTAACATTTAAGTAGTAAACATTTCTTTTCTTTCTTTCTTTTTTTTTTTTTGAGACAGGGTCTCACTTTGTAGTTCAGGCTGGCCCTGAGCTCACTATGTAGCCCAGGCAAGCCTGGATCTAAGCAATCCTCCTGTCTCTGCCTCCCGAGTGCTGGGATTACAGGCGTGAGCCACCACGCCCAGCAGAAGTAAAAATTTCTATTTAATGACTTTCCCCGTAACAGTTATGTTAAATTAAAAAGTTAGCAACAGTAAGGGTATAAAAAGCAAGTGACTCAACAGATTTCCTATTCTCTTTATAATTGAAAGTATTAATAGTATACAGGAAATAATAGTAATATAAAAGAAGCACATAGGAACACCACCTCCTCAGTTCCAGCATTTATTTGAGAAAGCCCTGGGGATCTAGATATCTCACATTCAACATCTATAAAATGAGGATGTAACACTTAACTCCAGGAATAAAATGTTTAACTGAGCACAGAAACATGAGCATAGAAAATTAAGAACAAACATTCATGTGACTCTAGATTAGACTGTTGGCACATAGTGAGACTCAGCTGCATATATGACAGGCACCTCATAAGATAGCTCCCAAGGATTTGTGTCAGTGTCAGTCACATAACGAATAAAATACAGATAGTATTCCATTTCTGAATCTCTGTTCTCTAAGTCACTACAGCTTCCATCAGTGACAATGTAATTTTTCTTTTCTCCCTCACTCTGGCAAAAGATATGACAAAAGCAGCCCTACTGTACAGGAATTAAGCCTCTTGCTAAAAGCCATGTGAATGAGTTCAGTGGCAGATCTTCCAGCTCAAGCAAAGCTTCAGAAGATGGGCACCCTGGGTGACAGCATGGTGACATCTTTTGAGAGATTCTCACCCTGCATGACCCAGCCAAGGGGCTCCTGGATTATTGACCCTGGCATCTTCAATTTATATTCCCCTAGCTAAGATATTCTATTTTTCTTATTTTTATTTTTCAAAGGATTTCCATTCTAAGAGTGCTACGTACCCATTCTACCACACTTGTTCTGCCAAGTACAAATGTATCTTAACCATTATCATCTTCTTTCCTCCTAAATTTGAATATGTAACTAATGGGCTTTATTTGAGAAAAGATGTGCTCAACTGAAGTACTCATGGGAAACACTATTCAGACCATGCAAAAGACTAAGAAGCAATCTGGTAGCTACTATCACAGGAGACTGGGCGTGTGCAGGGTGCTATGGCCATAGATGGCACAGGTATATGAAGAAGACACATGTTCCCAGGAAATTCCACTTCACTCCAAGCATTTTAGAGGTTCAAGATAATCACACTGGCATCACCAAAGTTTTGGTATTGGCCATTTTCACTGATCAGACTCTGAGGCAACATGTGTCATCACATATCCAGGGACAGGGAACACAGGTGTCTATGTCTCTGTATTTGTGAAACATGCTTAAATGTTTGGAAAACATATAATGCTTGTATTTTACCTTGCTAGTATATGATTTCATTGATTTATTCCCATATAAAACTGAACTGAAAAAGTTAATGTACATAGGAAAAGTTCCAAAAGTCAAGGTAATACTAAATTTCACATACATTTAATTTAAAAAATAATTTTTTTTGGAGACAGGGTCTCATTTGTATTTGTAGTTCAGGCTGGCCCTGAGCTCACTATGTAACCCAGGCAAGCCTCGAACTCAGCAATCCTCCTGCCTCTGCCTCCTGAGTGCTGGGATTGCAGGTGTGAGCCACCACGCCTGGCTAAAGAATAATTTTACAATATAATTTTAAATAAAATGAATTTTCCCCATGGTAAGTAAACACCCATCACTCATGTGTCCCCTAAATGCAAAGCATGTTCGCTACCTCCAAAGCTTCCCAAGAGTCACAATTATAACCCTAAATCCATTATTATATCACCTATCTATATCTTATCAAATATCTCCATCTCTATTTCATAAGTCCAGAATCTCATCTATTTCTCATTAACCTAAAGTCTAAAATCTCAATCATGTCCAGATGCTAATACACATAATTCACAAAGTAGTTATAAGGGAACAGTTTCTCTCTTTTTATAGAACTATTAAACTAAGATGAATTACTTGCCCTCACTAGTCCTAACATAAAATGGTGGAACATACATAGGACAGCATTTCCAAATATTACAGTTCCAATGAGGAAAACAAACAAAAAATAAGGAACCATTACTATTCCAAAGCAATTCTAAAATCTAACCAGACATGATGATTAGGTTTCCAAACTAGGAAGAATTCTTTGCATTTCTCAGCTTTACCCTCTAAATCACCTTTCCTCTTTTACAAAAAAAAAAAAAAAAGGAGAATCTGAGTTAGTAGTTTCATCAACCCGGTTCCTATAAGTAGAATTTTGGGAATCCAGGAGTCTGTATTTGGTTGTCTGAGCTCTTTGTATTTCTTTGCTAAAATCACTTTCTAAAGCATTTTGAAGACCTATGGATTTACTCCATTAACCCAAAGCACACAACTTTCTGAGACTGTCTTGTCCTCCTGCTGAGGTGGCTAAGGAGTGGTCAAGGCTTTCTATAACCCATGTGGATAAAGATGTGAAACACAGCCTCATCTCTTGTGTGACTAGATGCTACTCACTTTTGATCTTAAATTTTAGTATAAGAGCACACAATCTTCTCTGCACTACAATTTTGGCAACCACTTCTGATTCTTAGCAGCTTTTACCATTTGGAAACAGTGAGAATTATCAACATCATCAGTATCTTAGTAAGGTAAGATAAACAATAAAAGTAGAAAGGATTGAAATTTTAGAAATTATGCTTAAAAACATAGAACAAAGTGTAATTTATTTTTTTCTTTTGAAACAAAACCTAGATAATTATTTCAACCACAAAGGCACCTGCACATTCCTTTATTTACAAATTATTCCCTTTCACATATTAAGATAGACCACGTGTTTGAGATTTCGCACATTAATAGATTATTACCCCACTGTGGGTGGCCCATCCTCTCCCACCCATGAGACTACAAATTATCAAATTCCTCATATTTCCACCACCCAAACATATAAAAATTCCCCAATTCCAACTACACATATGCTTCATTTCTTTGAGCACCCACACTCTGCTCGAGTGCATCCTATATCTAATAAGTCACTCAAATCTTTTACTGAAGTGTGCTAAAAATTTCTGTGTTGTGACAAGAGTCAGCATACCTACAAACTTATTTTAAATGGGTATGTTCTTTGTTTCAGCCTCAGTAACCCTCAGACCTAGCTCTGTAAGAGTAGTTCTGTTTAACTGTGCTTCCAAAATATCTCTCTTCCTTTAGCATTTTATTATCAACAGCAAAAAACCCACACTATTTGGTAATCCTTTAGCTTTATATGGAAGTATGTCACAAGTTCCTCTTTCTACATAATTATAATACACATTTTGCAAAGTGTTTTGACACTACTTAATCAAGTCCTTTCTTCTCCAAGTTTTCAATGACATGTCCCTTTCGTACTATTGAGTCCACACTGGCAGTACATTATACTACATAATGCTAGATTATCAACATAAAATAAGTTATCTCTTCATCATTAGGGAAGTTAAACCAAAAGAAAAAGTGCAAATATATGTACATATTTCTTACAAATATATTTCTTTACCAAATTTCTCTGTCTAGTTAAGTTCCCTAGGACTGAATATAGATCTAGTTCTTAATAGGAAACATGCTTATGCCAAAGCTATATTATAGCAATATCTCTATAATACAGTTGATAACAGTTCAACCTCATGTTATTGAATTTTAAAAAAATGAAATAACTCAAGACACTGTGATTTTGGTGCTATTTCTATCATTTCTTCCTTCATGCTGCTCTAATCCTTACCATATTATTTTTTTTCTTGTATCATTTTTACTACTGCCTCCTCTTCAGAGAAATAACCTTAAAAGCTTTACAGAACACTGACAGACACCTACAGAGAGCTCATTAAAACTTTTTTCTATTTTTTTTGAGACAGGGTCTTTCTTTGTAGTTCAGGCTGACCCTGAGCTCACTATGTAGCCCAGGCAAGCTTTGAACTCAGCAATCCTCCTGCCTCTGCCTCCTGAGTGCTGGGATTACAGGCGTGAGCCACCACGCCTGGCCTTGTGGTATGTGGTACTGATTGCTGGTGGGCATGAGTCACCATGCTTGGTATTGTATGTGGTTACTTGGGATTGAACCAGGGACCTTGTGCTTGACTGGCATGTGCCAGAACCACTGAGCTAAATCTCTGGCCCTGTCCTTGTTTTCTTCATCTCTTTTATCTTTTTCCTTTTTCATAGTCTTCTTTCTCTTGTCTACTATGTTCCAGTTCTCATTTTTTTCTGTTGCTTTTATCAAATTCCAGAAACATCCTTCTACTCCTTAATAGGATCCTTTGTGTCACTTTTCTCACCTCCTTATCTCTGATTTTTATTTTTGTTTTTCTTGAGATAGGATTTCACTACCAAGTTTAGTTCATGCTGGTGTTCAACTTACTATGTAGCCTAGGCTGGCCTCAAATTTGCAGTGATCCTCTTACCTCAGTCTCCAGAGTTCTGGGATTACAAGCATGTAGGCCATGTCCAATTCCCATTATTTAACTTTTCAAATTTTTCTTCTCATATTTTCCCACTCCCACCTCCATATACCTTTAATAATATAACCAGTAATCAACTTTAGATAGTTCAACTCTGTTATTACTGTTGAATTTTTAACATTAGTAGAGGTATAGCTGTCACATTTAATGGATATTCGTTATATGTCAATGTTTAGTGCATCTTAGTGAGGGTTCCTTTTCTAAGGTTAAAGGTGGTACATTAATGGTTCTTGTGGTACATCAGTATCCAGTTTGTCTCAGATGGTATTACTGTTGGTCTTATGAAGGCCTGTTGTTATTTGATAGTATTACTTGTTGCTGTTAATAGGATTTTCTTTGTATGTCAATACTCAGATTACTTTTGTGATATTAACAATACAGTGGTGCATTCTCAGAGAACTGGGTTCTGGGCCAATTAAATTCCATCTTCCACTTCCAAATTAAAAGAGGAGGAGGTATCTTGGGACAGAGCCCAAAGACAGTAGTTAGACATGTCCTGAGTGCATCACTGAAAAGCACACTAAAGAATTCTCCATACCAGTAACAAAGTCTTTCCACCATAGGATTGCGGACCTACCACAGCACAAAACAAAATACAATAGAAACATGAGAAGACAAGGCAACAAAATGCTGCCAACTCCCTCAAAGATAACCCAACAAAGTATTAAGGAAATGGAAAGCAAAAGTCTAAGTTAGATTATTTGAAAGGACAATAGAGGATTTAAAAAAATACCAACCAATAAAGTGCTTGGCAGGGTACCAGAAGATAAAAGCAAACATATAATGGATGTCATACAAAGATCAGGGAGCTTACAGGAGACAATAATGAAAAGGCAGCTAAAGCCAGGTACTCAGGAGGCTGAGGAAGGAGGATTGCTCTGACTTTGCACCAACTTGGGCTACACAGTGATTTCAAGGTCAGCCCAAATTAAATAGTAATATCTTGTTACACACACACACACACACACGAGAGAGAGAGAGAGAGAGAGAGAGAGAGAGAGAGAGAGAGAGAGAGAGAGAGAAAAGCTAGCTGAGCTAAACAAAATGATATGAAACAAATGACCAGTTTAGCAAAGAATTAAACAGTCCATGAGCCAGATATGGGGGTATGCAGCTATAATCCCAGCACTCAGGAAGCAGAGGCAGCAGGATTGTCATGAATGTGAGGCTCCCCCAGGCTGCACAGTTAGACCCTGTCTCAGAAAAAAATAAAAGAAATTGAAACAAAAAAAATTTAGAGTCCATGAAAAGATTCCAAACAGAAATCCAGAAGATTAAAAATGGCATCTAAAGTACAGGCAGAAGAAGCAGCCAATGGGAGAACAGAATATCAGAATTAGAAGATAAAAATACTTTCAAAGACGAATGACTAAGGAATACCTTAAAAATAAGAAAACATGCAAAAGGAAGTTAAAGACATCATGTAAGCATGTCTTTTTTTATAACAACATAACAGCTAAATCTTGGAAATGTCCCATATATTCTTCAATAAATAAATGGATAAAGAAAAGATGGTATTTCTACCCAATGGAATACTACTCTGCCATAAAGAATGATAAATTCGAGCCATTTGCAAGAAAATGGATAAACCTTGATAACATAATGTTATGAAAAATAAATCAGACACAGGTGGTTTAATTTATATGTAAAACCCAAAATATAAACACAACGGTACCTTGGTTTACAAAGTTATTTGTTGTGCAATTTTGGAAAAGATGGCTATCTTTGTGTTTCTTTGGAGAAGATGATCATATTTATCAATCATTGGAGGAGTTTGTAAATGGAAGCAAATTTTTGTGAAACACTTTTCTTGGAGAATCAAATTGTTTGCAAAAAGAAGTGTTTGTGAGCCAAGGTATTACTGTAAAGAGCAGAACAGAAGAAAATATAAAATAATGATACAAATCTTTTGTATATGGCAAAGGGACCAAGAGATTTAGAGAAGGGAAAAGGAAGAAATGGAGGGGATTAAAAAAAATAATATTAAGATGTATTATGTACAGGTACGAAGAGCATGATTTTATTCTTCTTGTATAGTAGTAGAAGTTTTGTTCAAGAACAAAGTCACTCAGAACCAAAAAATACATTCTCCAACTTCTACTGCAGTTAAGTGTGGCTGGTCATACAGCTATGTGTGAGACAAAAAGATGTGACAAGAAAATATATATTGAAATTCTAAGTCATAATTTTAAAAAGAATTAGTATACCTTCCATATCCTATATCCTTTCTTTTCTTGGTAATAAACCATTAGCTTGCAAACCAAGGCAATAGTATATTTCGTATCTTAACAATTATTATTTACTTAAAACTGCAGCTTATATTTCTCTCTTTTTTTTTTTTCACTATGGAGCCTAGGCACGCCTTAAACTCATCAATCCTCCTGCCTCTGCCTCCCAAGTGCTGGGATTACAGGCATAAGCCACCATGCCCAGCAACAGTTTATATTTCTATTTCATGACGTATAGAACATCAATGGTTCTATTACTCCTTTAGAGTAATAGAACATTTTGAGTATTTTTAGGATTACAGTAAGTTTTTAAAAACTGAATCTTAAAAGTTTGGAAGGGGCCGGAGGGTTAGCTCAGTGGTTCTGGCGCCTGCCTCGCAAGCTCAAGGTCCTGAGTTCAATCCCCGGAAACCACATACAATGCTGGGCGTGGAGACTCACGCCCACCAGCAATCAACACCACATACCACAATGCCGGGCATGGTGGCTCACGCCTGTCATCCCAGCACTCGGGAGGCAGGGACAGGAGGATTGCTGAGTTCGCAGCGGCTTGCCTGGGCACCATAGTGAGCTCAGGGCCAGCCTGAACTACAAAGCGAGACCCTGTCTCCAAAAAAAAAAAAAAAAAGTTTGGAAGAGGCCAAGTAGTTACTAGAGAATAAATTTAAACATGAAGTATGTCAAAGCTAATTGTTGAAGGATAAAGTAAGTTATATGGTGCTATGGCTTGTATCTAGATGTACCCCAAAGCCACATTCCCTCATGGGTGGGGCTTTTTGGAGGTAGTTCTAGGGTGTTAATGCGGACTAACGGTAAATGAATATGAATTAAGGATGAGTAATCAGATGAGTCCATTAACTGTTTTACCACTGTTTTGGGTGTGGGTAAAGGAAAGTTCCACCCAGGGTGTGAGTGATACCAACCCATTGATTTGTAGCCTGGATGAATACAGTTAAGTCTCTGACTTAAAATGTCTGATCTGCAAACTTTGACAGGTATGAGTGGACCTTGCATTACAAATATTCACAGATGCAAACAAATCATGGAAGTAGCTCACCCTAAATTTAAATCACCACGTAAAGATAACTATAAAGGTAAAGATAGTTATTTGAAGTATTTGTGTGTGTGTGTGTGTGTGTGTGTGTGTGTGTGTGTGTGTGTGTGTGAGAGAGTGAGTGTTTGGCTTTTTAAACTTCACACTTTATTTGTGTGAAAGGTGTCTAAGGTTCACTCTGTCAGACTTAAGAATGAATCCATGTTACAAATGTTTTCTCTAAACAAAACCAGTTCATCAGTCAGGGAATTACTGTATAAAAGAAAAGATGTAAAGTAGGTTGGCTTTTTCCTTCCTGTCCTGCTAAGGACTCTCTCCTCTGTGATGGCCCTGTGCCATGCTGCTCTGCCTTGGTGCCAGGTGACTGTGGAAGAAAATCTGTATAAACTGTGAGTTAAAATAAACCTTTTCTCTCTAACTTGTGGGTGCTGGATACTTTGCCCTAGCAATAAGAAAGTAAAACACATGGAGACAACACTTTTCTAAGCAAAAAACATCCAAATTTAAAAAGAAAACAAAAACAGAAATAACACTAACCAGCAGAAAGTCTTAAAGATCAGATACAGTTTGAAATTTATGTGGTAATAAGAGTAAGATCTTAGTTGAAAAGTGCAAAGTGAAACCAACTTCCTGGTGAGAATATTCTTAACCACACAAATAATGAAGAGCATATAGAAAAATAGGAGTTTCAAAAAATAAGATGATATATCCTGTACAGGTACAAATTTCCTATGATGACTGTTATATATATATCTAAAACATACTAATAAACATTTTGCAAAAACAAACTAGTACAGTGGCATTTTAAATAAGGTTCTCTGTCTTACACAGGAAAAACAACATAGGTAATTTTCATTTCCTAATGTAGTATACAGCAAATTCAAAATGCTTTACAAGTAAACAGATAAAGTAAACTCACAGTAGCCACTTTGCCTTTTCTTTTGGCTGGAAGAAATGGGCATGCTCGGACTTGCAGATCTTTAACAGCAGCAGTCATTGTACTGTTTTCAAGGTCACCTTTACAACAAACCTCACATTGCGTTGTGATGACTAAAGCAGGAGCATCATTACTTGTCATGTCAGCCACAAAAACAATTTCTGGGTTTTTAATAAGAATGTTAATTTCCCATTTTTCTGGTTCCTGCACAGGTACTAAAATAAAAATAAAACTTTTCACATATAAACATTTACTATATATAGTACTATTAAATAATTTACTATTTATTAAAAATGTTTCACTCTAAATGAAAAAGTAAACGTAAAGAATTTTAAGTCTCAAAGGAAATTACCACAACTCTCTTCTCTGTGGTCCTGGAAATAGAGCCCAGAACCCAGGGCATGATAAATACATACTTTACCATTAAGCTCTAGCTCTTTCAATTAAGAAGTTATAGGCATACTAACATTTTAAAAGAGGGGGGCAATCTACATTATTTAATGGCAGAGCTGGAATCTGATCTAGTAGTTTTCAACTTTCAGCTCAACACTCTTTCTACTGTCTCACAATGAATGAAACATGTAAAAAGATAATAGAAAAACTGTATGGCAAGTTAAAACCCACAAATAAATGTAGTAAAAATCAATGGATTCTTCAAATTAAAATAATGTCTTTAATTATGAAAATGAGTGGTTGCTTCATTATTCCTTAGCTTGAACCAGCAAATTTGTTCAAACTACTACCTGCAGAGAAACACAACTAGTTATCACAAGGTAGGTCTCACTCTTCTGAAACCAGCATACATTTATACTTTCAAAAACTTGCAAACTACTTATCCTCCCAGAAAGGACTTTAAGACTTTTCTCCTACAGTAAAAATTTGATTTTAATTTATTAATGTACTTAACTTGTACTAAGAGGCTAATCCATAGATAGCTCTATATATACTATACCAGCATTTTAGTAATACAGATATTAAGTGTTTTATCTGATAACCAACCTTCCTCCTTAGTAGTCCATCCCTGAACACTGGTTTCTACAACACTGCCAGTGGTATAGGCCTCAAAAAAGACATTTGCAACAGTCAGCAGAAATTCCACACTTGCACAAATATACATTTCTTGAAAGACTGCATCAGTCACAGAACCATCTCTGACTCTCCTATACTTTACATCCATCATGTTCTTTTTGTCAAATCCAACAGTCAATCCTATCATTCTGAAAAACAATACGAGTAATTTACAAACAACAAAATACACATCAGTAGAACTTGAGACTTTTTTATCCTTTTTACTGACACCAAATAAGTATATCTAAAACATACCAATAAACATTTTGCAAAAACAAACTAGTATAAAGACATTTTAAATAAGGTTCTCTGAGCTAAAAGTAAAGTATTATATACAGGAAAAACAAGGAATGCCTTAGGAAGTCCTCCAAATAATGGACTTAAAAGCTTCTGGAGCACAGCCATTTCATAGATCAGAAAATGTATATTTAAGGAATTATTAGTTTTGAATGTCAACACTTCTCAATTTTTATAAATTTCTCATTTAACTGCATTAATTACTTCTATTTATTTGACAAATTCATCAACTAGTCAGTAAGAATAGCACCTGACTTAACCAAGACATTTCAAATTTTATTTAAAATGAGTACCATGACTTGTCTGAACTGAAGCTTTGAAGATTCCAAGATGTATTCAGAAACTAAAATGTAACTTTGGGAATAAATTGAATAAAACATATGAACTTTTTTTTTTTTTTTTTGAGATAGGGTCTTGCTTTGTAGTTCAGGCTGGCTCTCAGCTCACTAGGTAGCCCAGGCAAGCCTCGAACTCAGCAACCCTCCTGTCTCTGCCTCCCGAGTGCTGGGATTACAGGCGTGAGCCACCATGCCCGGCACTATGGTATGTGGTATTGATTGCTGGTGGGCGTGAGTCACCACGTCCAACATTGTATGTGGCTACCGGATTGAACTCAGGGCCTTGCGCTTGCAAGGCAGGCACTGGAACCACTGAGCTAAATCTCCGGCCCCACATATGAACCATTTTTTAAGTAAAACATCAGAACTAGGCATGATGGTGCACACCTATAATCTCCTATTATAATCACTTATATAATCACCTATTATGATCTATAATCTGGGAAGTTAATACAGTAGGTTTGGCAGTTAGCATGTGGCCTGGTCAACTTAGTGAAACCCAGTGCCCTCAAAAAAGGGTGAGGATGCAACTCAAGATGAAGGACCCTATGTTCAATCCCTAGCATCACCAAACAAATGAAAAATAAACCTCAGAACACAAAACATACCTAGGGGTTGCTTTTTTGACATGAGGTCTTTTGTCATCTAAAATACAATTTTTTAATGAGCAAGAGGAAACTGTAGAATCATCTGTATACATTTTTAAAGTACTTATAATTTTTTCCAATTTAAATTCAGCAAGCTGTAGAGAAGGATCACGAACATCTGAAAAGGAAGCCTGTGAAGAGAAAAATCCATATGAAAATTAAACAAAAGAATCAAGTTTAATGTATATTTTATGATAGGATGCACTATAAATTGTTTGTTTATAAAATAAAATTAAAATTCTCTCGTGTTTTTTGTTTTGAGGGCTCTGCACATGTTAAGCTTATACTCCTCTGCTGATCCACACATCATGGCAGAACACTTTCTATTTTCAAAGGCCTCTCTAATGAAAGTTCAAAAATTAATTTTTAACATTTTTCCCATTACTAATTACACAAAAGATAATTCATTTAAAATGGAGAAGCTTAAAATTATTATCAAAGTGAAAAGATCAAACATTTTTCTCAGAGAAATAGTGATCATAAAACACACAGTGAAATACTGTTATTTAATAAACATTCTATACGATTTTTCACAAGTAACATATTTTTCTTTCTTTCTCAACTTACCGGTTCAGGACCTGGACTATACAGTATCATAGTGAGATAATCAGTTCTGAAAGTCATATTCAGTGTTGTTTTAACTTGAGAGGCACGAGAATGCACTTCTACCACAGCAGCTGTCACCACAGTTGCTCCTTGAAAAATTGAAGTTATTGAATAAAGAAAAAAATCATGAAAAGTAGTTCACTACAACAATCTTGAAATAGACAAAAGAATTATTAACTAAATGGGTGCAAGAACTAATATTCAATAAATTAAAAAGATTAGAAAATTCAGATGTAAAACTCCTGGCTTAGGATTATTTTTATAGTACCTTGGGAATGGTGATTAAACACTCAGTTTTTCTGTTTCTACTAGACATTTCCATTCCTGCTTTGTTAAATACACCAGAAGTCATCACTGGGCTTATTTTAGAGATAAAGTAAAAAAGCACGTGTAAAGTACACACTAATGTACCTTATAGATAGTATTCAAGTTTTACTTACAAAATTCAAAATTCTGTGTTTTCCTTACATTTAAATTTTTAACAAAATGTATGTATTATATGTACATAATATGCAGTAAAGGATATACCAAAACAGTTCCAAATTTTCATTCAAATGAACTCCAGATACAAATACTACCATGCCAGTTTCAAGGGAAAATCTACAGTGAAAGATACAGATCTTACATGTACAATTTAAAGAGATCTGGTAGGAGTATATTATATCTATGTAGCCAACACTCCAGTTATACTATTTCTGCTTTCTATCAGCACTATGTGAGAATTTCAGCTATTCTACTTTCTCATCAGTATTTGTTGTCAATCTTCTAAAATGTAATGAACTTGGTCAACTGTGAAGTTTTCCTAATAATTAAGTTAGCAACTTTTCATGTTTTTAACTGTACACTTTCACAGCATCCTCTCTCAAGTTTCTAAAGTTTTTAAGTATTTTCTTTTTAAAAGTTGCTACAAATTTATAGATTATATATTTTGGACATAAGAAAACTAAAATACATGTATCACAATTATGTTTCTGAGGTGAGGCTTAATTATCTTGATACTAATTTATTATCTTGATACTAATTGACGAAGAGCAATTTAAATAAAGTCTGCTTTATAAAGTTTTGCTTTCATCATTAGTGCTTTGGTATCCTACCTAAAAAAAAAAAATGTTTGGCTAGCCCACTGTCAATGAGGATGACAATTTTTTAATGTTTTCTTCACAAAGTTTCCAAATTTTAGCTTTTAAATTTATATTTTTCAACTATTTCAATGTATCCTGTGAAATAAAAGGTTCAATGTTTCTTAACTAGTTATTACACAACCACTTATTAAAGTCTATCCTTTCCTTACTCAATAGAGTCTGTTAAATTCAAATGACTGCTGGATATGGTGGCTCACACCTGTAATCCCAGCACTCAGGAGGCAGAGGCATGAGGATTGCTGAGTTCAAGGCTTGCCTGGGCTACATAGTGAGCTCAGGACCAGTCTGAACTACAAAGCAAAACCTTGTCTCAAAAAAAAAAAAAAAAAAAAACAGGCCAGAGATTTAGCTTAGTGGTTCTGGCACCTGCCTAGCAAGCACAAGGTCCCTGGTTTGATCCCCAGTAACCACATACAACAATACTGGGTGTGGTGGCTCACACCCACAGGCAATCAGTACTACACAATAATGCCAGGCTTGGTGGCTCAAACCTGTTATCCCAGCACTCCAGAGGAAGAGGCAGGAGGATTGCTTAGTTCAAGGCTTGCATGAGCTACACAGTGAGCTCAGGACCAGCCTGAACTACAGAGTGAGACTTTGTCTCAAACAAACAAACAAACAAACAAACAGACAAACAAAAAACCCCCAAGAACAAAACAAAACAAAAAATCAAATGATTGTACTTATATATCTACTAGACACTATTTTCTTCCATTGTAAATTTACCAATACAACTCAATTACAGATTTTTAAAAGTTTTAACATTAGATAGGGTACATTCTTAGTACTTTCATAATATTATTTTTGGTTATTAAAAGCAATTTTTCAATTTCTATTAAAGTTTGATCAGGATTATGCTGGATCTATAGAGTCAACTTAGTGAGGACTACTATCTTGGGAATGTTTTCAATCTACAAACATGATACATCTCTCTATACATTCAAGTCCCATTTGGTTTCTCTCATTAGTATATGGTATTTTTCATTTAGAAGTCTTGCAATACTTTCATTGAACACCAGTTTCTAGTTACTTTTCTCATTATTAAGAAAAAATAACTGACACCCAAAGTTAAAGGAAAAAAGGTTTACTGTAGCTCACAGTCTGTGGAGGTTTCAGTCAACAGTACCCTGACTTCAAAGCAGAGTGGCATGGCAGAGGAGCATCGCAGAGGGCTCTTCTTGGCACACAACAGGCAGGAAAGCAGCAGCAGTAGTAGGTGACCTCTCCCTTTTATCCCTTCCAGGCTACACATCCTTTGAATGGCATCACTCAAACCTGAGAAGAGCCTTCCCATTATCCACACCCTGAACTATGCCCAACCAATCAGTGGACTAATTTAGTAATCATGCACACTTAATCCCAGCATCACACACTCTAGATCCAGCCACCTATAAAAAGCTCCAGCTATGACCACATGAGGCTGTAAAGGAACATCTAGATAGGAGCTATAACAACTGGTGTCTGACAACTTTTCCTTGACATGTCCTTTCCTGATTTCTGTTGTTAGGGTAATACATTCTTTGTATGAGTAGGAAAGTGCTCACTTCTCTCTTTTCCAAAACAATTTGTGTAATACTGGTGTTCTTAACTATTTAATAGGTTCTGCACCTACATCCACCACAAAGAAAGCCAGTAGCAGGAGAACAGTTATGTGGGCTGCGGTGGTGGCTCTGAGAATCTGTGCCAATGCAGGACCCAAGTTTATTTCCCAAGAAAATGAGGTCTACTAGTACAGGGCACCCAGGTGCTGCTATTGTAGCACTGATACTGGCCAACACAAATCTATAACCATCAAAAATAAATACATAAACAAACTAGGAAGACTTAATCAATTTGAAAATTAGAGAATACAATTTTGGCCAGAGTGTTTTCTATTAAAGATTTGTTGTGTTATGTCAGAGTAATACTTATATGGAGAAATCTAATGTATAATGGAATAGACAGAAGTAAATTATAAAGTGAAAAATTACTTAGTAAGTTAAACAGTGAAATTTAATTCCTGTCATAAATCCAGGTCTAATCAAATGTTCTCTTTCTTCTAAGTCAGTGTAACAATTCCTGCTTTCCAGTGAAGGTATACATTTATTTCACGTTTTGTCATGAAATTTATTTCATGAGCAAAATTTTGTCACTCTGAGTAGAGTATACTATTGTATCTTTCTGGGTGGGTTATGGATCACTTTTTGGTTTTCTAGCCAAGATCAAGTGTGGTATCTTGGTGGGTACTGACCATGGAGATATATATGGTCCCTTGCCCTTTCTTCTCCTCCTCTGCTTCCCAGGACCTATAAACTTTTTGCTCTATCATGCTCTTCTGCTATGATGTTTCTGCTTCAAAGCCAAGCAACCATGGATTAGACATCATCGAACCAGGAGCCAAATTAAACCTCTCCTTGTTTAAATTCTGCATGTTCCATACAGTGATACCTTGGTTCATGAACTTATAGTTCTTTCCATGATTCTGGCTGTAAACCAACTGGATGAGAACCGAATGAAATTTCTCCACAGTCAACACTAAACTTAACCGTGGAATTTGATTCAGTTCTTATGTAACTCGATTTGTGACTAGAATCATGGTGAGAATCAAGCTCATAAATTAAGGTACCACTATATTGCATCTCAGTAACAGAAATCTGACATATAATTACTATTAATATCCACTAATGAGAAAGGTAGGTGAGGGGAGGAAGAGGAGGAGGAGGAGAAAGAATGAACAAAAGAGGAGAGAAAAAGGGGAAACTGATTTAGAATTATAACATACCTCCTGAATGGTGTGAAGTATTAGTAGCTCCACTCGTACTACTACTTTGGTCTTTAGTTACAGCAGATGAGGCACTAACACCTTCTTCATACCATATATTTCCATACAATGTTTTAAAAATAGTTGTTATATCTTCTTGACTAAGAATGAACTGTTAAAAAATATAAGATTTCAGAAAAAATTACACCCAGAAGATGTGTCCTTTTAAACATTTCTACCTCCCATACTTAAAATTCTTATTCAAGAAACCATTTATTTCAGTGGTTTATAAAACCAATTTTTAAAACAAAGATTTTTATGAATGGAATAGTTTTCTAAATGACCATATGATATTTAGTAGCTCATGAAATAGACTAAATTAGATATCTATACTGATGAAGCTATTAACAATGAACTATTTGTTATGAATACACTAAATTATTCAATAGTTTTAACTTTAACTAGGCACTGCAGTCATCAAGCTACCTCAGACTTCTGAGGTTGATAAGCAATTTTATAAATAATCAAATACATCACTTTTGTATAATGAAAAATACTCCATGTGTTTTATGATTATTTTTGAGCCTCACAATAGTCATAGAATACGGAATAAAATACTGCTTTAAAAGAAGCTGAAGCTAAACTATAAAGTGACATACTTCAGTGCACACACACTTAAGAGAACTCCAAGAGCTAACTCCAAACCCCATATGTTTTCAATCAGCATCACAAGACCTGTTGGGAACATGTTTTGGGAGAAATAATCAGAAGGTCAAAACTGATCAGGCCTTCCTGGTACAGACAGACTCTGGATTCAACTCGCCTTCATCTTTGCTAACAACAAAGACTGTGGTTGTCCCACATGTTGTGATGCTTCAAGGCTGAACTACTCCATTGCCAGTGTCTGCCCTGCCCAGCAGGATCTTCATCTGCATAATGTCTCTAGGACTATTGGAGGTGTTTGCCCTGCCCACAAGACTGTTACATTCTGTTATTCAAGAGGTGCTGAATAAAAGGTGTGGTGAGCTGGGGCCTAGGGTCTTTTGCTACCCAGAGTAGCATGGATCAGGCCCTAACTTAGCTTCTCTGAACCTCATTTCTGCATACTTATTAATTATTATTTGCCATGTGCTGTCAACTCACAGGAGACTAGAATCTAATGAAAGGTTCTGTTACATTCTCTTCCCCTGGTTCCCACAAAGACCAATCTTGAAAGGTATGATGATGGTTAAATCTATGTGTCTGATTGGCTTGAACATAATGTTTTGTCAAATAATATTCTAAGTGTTTCTATAAAGGTAAATTTTTAGGTGAGAGTAACTTTAAATGAGTAGATTTTAAGTGAATCATATTATGATAACATGAGTGAGCCTCATTCAATCAGTTGAAGGCATTCACTAAAGAGCAACCTACAGCAAGAACTTTGCCAGCAGACTGCATTCAGGTTACTGCAGTGTTAACCATTTACCTTTATAAATACCCTGCTGGCCCAGCCTGCCACTTTTGAACTTGCGAACTTCCACAATGTTTAAAACAAAACCTTACCACCTCACACCTCTGATTCTCTGGAAAACATGGATATAATACAACAGCAACAGAGTAAAAAAGAATCCACTAATGTACTTAACTGGGACACTTACTGTTACTTCTGGCTTTCCTCTAAGTTTGTTAAAACTGTTCTGATTGTTATAAAGCAAAGAGGTAACACTGGTACCAAGATTCTTATAACTGAGCTTTAAAGAAGAGATACTAAGGTTTTAAGAGTAAGAGAATGTGTACCTTATTCATACTATTTGGGTTCTTAAACTTTTACTCATCCTGTTTTTCATGACATTTACTTTGTGACTGTTCTGCAGCAGTCATTACAAATGTATAAACTAATAAAACTTCTAAATTAGTACATATACAGTCAATGTCCCTCAACACTGACATTAATCGCTACACTTTATTCCTGTTAGCAGGTGAGTAGATGTTAGAAAGACTGTAAAGATCCTAGGACTGCTATGCATGGCTCCTAAATGTCAGGTCAGGCTGGGTGCACAACCCTGAAACATCCTAAAGGTCAGAATCACCAAATATAGCAGCACTTGGTCTAATTGTTAGACTTGAAACAGAGTACGAGTTCCAAGAGAAAGCAAATAAAACATGTGGACTATGGATTAGGCTGCAAGAGCCACTAATTACAGACATTTGTCATTTAATGACTGAATTTCCATCCCTCTGATCAAGATGCTAATTGAATTGGTTGCTAAATGAGGAACTGTATTATAGTATGTAGAGTATAATATTTAAAAAAAACAGAAAAAGGAACCTCCAACTTGACCTTGCTTTTATATAACTCTTAACATGCAATAAATGTATAATATAAAACTAAAGTACTAGATAGCACAATCCAAAAAAATTATAGTACTGTATAAACAAAGTATACATTGTATACAGACAGTGTATAGAGACACTGAGGCTTTACAAACAAGATGTGCAAGACTAACAACAACAACAACAGATGAGTTATAGTCCAAAAGGCAGTCTTCAATCCAAACAGCATGCCTCAGTCCTAAGTCTGAACAGTTATTAAATAGATATGTACTTAAATGAGGAATATTTGTACTCAGGACAACTGGGGGTGAGGAACGTTCAGTTTCTTCTTAGTGAGCCTGCCTCACAAGGCAGCAAGCATTTGCAGGCAGTCTGCAGCATCACCTGAATATTCTGCTGAGATTCTGCCACAAAGAGTGTGGAAAAGCAGTGCTCTTTTTGTTGCATAAAAATCTGTCTACTCTGGACCAAGTAGGGAGAGATTTCTCCAACAAGCTGGGTGGAATGTGTTACTTATGTTTTTACAAGTTACTTCTGTTTTTAAGAGACCTTACTTATTAAGAAGGTATTTTCTGGACCAGCCCGCTCCACCCCAGAGACTTGGGTCCCCCAGGTGCCATTCTGTTCCCTGCTTGGAGGACTGAGGCCTGCTGACCAGCCCACTCTACCCTGGAGACTCGGATCCCCTGGGCACCATTCCATTCCCAGTTTGGAGGACTGAGGCCTGCCAACTGGCCCGCTCCACTCAGGAGACTCAGGTACCCTGGGCGCCATTCCGTTCCTGGCTTGGAGGACTGAGGCCTGCCGATCAGCCTGCTCCACCCCAGAAACTCGGATACCCCTGGGCACCATTCCATTCCCAGCACAGAGGACTGAGTTCTGCCCACCGGCTCTGCTCCATCCTGAAGACTCGGGTACCCCCGGGCACCATTCCCACAGCGGAGGATTGAGGCCTGCTGGCTGGCCCCACCACACCCTACAGCTGCGTTGTGAGGACCCAGGCCCGAGAGGAGCTGGAGCCATTTCCTGCATCCTTCCACACTGGAGCGGCACCAGAGACCAGGCAAGATTAAAAAAAAAAAAAAAAGGGGAATCTACCTTCTATTTTGCCCTCTACTCCTAGATCGCTCTACTCACCTCTTGTCCCCACACCCTCTCCTATCTTCCTGTCAGAAGCAATACCCAGAAGTAAAAGACTCTTAGGATGCCCTACTTCTTCTCCTGTACTATTATAAGAAGGTGTACAAAGTTTCCATTGGTCTTAAAGCATACAGTTGGTACTGTTTTATATACGTCCTGTTATCTTGTATTACCTGCTGGCATATGTGAGGTACTCGAGTCTAGGTGATTTTCATAAATCTGCTGACCCTATTTCACTCTCCTCCTGTCTCCCTACCTCCCTGATCCCCCAGTGACCTCTCATCCCCAAAGGGTTCTGGGGGTACATTTACGAACTACATGTTGTATACAGATTGCTGATTAATTCTAAATTTTGGCATATGTACATAGAGGTAACTCATGAGCTCAAAGTCTTCAGAATAGAAATTAACAAAACTTTTCATTTTATTTACTGTGTGTAATGCTGATATTGGCACTGACTGTATTACAGTAACAAGGTTGATGTGATTATTCTGCTCAAATTCCTCCCATGATGTGTTATAACTGAGAACTCTCAAAGGTCATTACAGATTCAAGGAGGACACCTCAGAAAGGTGCCACATACAAAGGGCCCCAGATAACAGAAAGGAAGAGACCTGCAACAAACACTGCACTGTCATCAGGCAAAGAATAGCATAGTAACAACGAAAGAGTAGAAATGAGAAGATATACCAAAAACCAGACACAAAGATCACCATCACAGGGAAATTCAGAGAAAAGAGAAATAGGGCAAACTGAAACTCAAACACCAGGACTCTTGGAGATGGTAACTAAAGCAGATCTAGTAAAATGGGAATCAGAACTCACCTCTGAGATCAAAACAGGAATACTGTCTACAGTGCAAGACATCATTAAAGAAGAGATCAGCGAGATGACAGAATCCAAGATAGCAGAAGCAATAGAACCTTTTAAACAGCTTCAAGCAGAGCTCCAGGGAATGATGAAGGAGAACGAAAGTTTGCAAAGTAGGATGAATGAAGCAGAGAACCGAATCTCAGACCTAGAGGACAGCATAGCAACCAACGAGCAGGAAAGATATAATCTATGGAAAAGAGTAAGGGACCATGAGAAATCAATTCAACAGCTTCTAGATGACTCAAAGAAAAATAATATATGACTGATTGGAGTCACTGAGGAAGCAGGAGACAGTGTAAAAGACATAAAAAAGCTCTTGTCAGAGATAACAACAGAAAACTTCACAGGAAAAGATATAGACATACAGATAAATGAAGCCTGTCGGACTCCAAAATGCCGTGACATAAAAATATCTACACCTAGACGTATAATTATCAAGTTTCCAGATGCACAACAAAAGAATGAAATACTGAAAGCAGTGAGAGAAAGGAACAACATCACTACAAAGGGAAGCCCACTAGGATCACAGCAGACTTTTCAACACAAACACTCAATGGAAAGAGAGCATGGAGGGAAGTATTTCAAGCACTGCAGGAAAACAACCTCCAACCTAGACTGTTGTATCCTGCAAAACTATCTTTCAGAATAGACGGGGAAATAAGATACTTCCACGATAAAGAACACCTGAAAAACTTCACAAATACAAAACCTGCACTCCAAAACATTCTAAAGAACATCTTGGAAAAAACACAGAAAATTCCATTCCCCCAAGACCCAGGAGAGTGAATTCATTGGGGCAAACAAGAAACTAAAGAGAAAAGGGGAAAAGCAAGGAAGAAAAAAAACAAGAACAGTGAAACATGGCAGCTCTGAATATGTCCATATCAGTCATAACCATTAATGTCAGTGGACTCAATGGGCCAATTAAAAGACACAGACTAGCAGATTGGATCAAGAATCAAGATCCTCCAATCTGCTGCATACAGGAAACACACCTAATTCAGAAGGAAACCCATAGACTGAAAATAAAAGATTGGAAAACAATCCTCCATGCCACAGGAAAATGTAAAAAAGCAGGAGTGGCTATCTTGTTTGCAGATAAAATAGATTTCAAATCTAAACTGATTGAGAGAGATAAAGAAGGTCACTATATTCTCATACAGGGAACTATCCAAGAGAAAAAAATAATAATCATAAATACTTATGCACCATACTATATAAAACAAACATTACTGGACATGAAAAGCCAGTTAACCACGAATACAATAGTAGTGGGGGACTTTAATACTCCACTGTCACAAATTGACGATCAACTGGACAAAGAATCAATAAGGAAATATTTAAAAATCAAACTTTGGAGCAAAATCAATATTTAAATCAAACTTTGGAGCAAATGGACTTATTAGATGCCTATAGAATTTTTCACCCTTCAAAGCGAGAATATACCTTCTTCATACCTGCTCATGGATCACTCTCCAAAATAGATCACATTCTAGTCCACAGAACAAGCTTAAGTAAATGCAAAGGAATTGAAGTTATCCCCTGCATACTATTAGACCATAGTGCCTTGAAACTGGAGCTGAAAAGCAGAAGAAATTCCAAGATCCTCACAAACACATGGAAAGTGAACAACACTCTGTTGACCAACCAATGGGCCACAAAAGAAATTAAAGAAGAAATTAAACAGTTTCTACAACCCCAGCACAACATAGAGGAATTATGGGACACAATGAAACCAGTTCTACAAGGGAAATTCATAGCAGTGAATGCCTACACTCAGAAAATAGAGCAAACTGAAATAAACAATCTAATGATGAGCCTCAGACAATTAGAAAAAGAGGAGCAAAACAAACCCAAAGCATATACTAGAGAGGAAATTATAAGGATCAGAGCAGAAATTAACGCAATGGAGACAAAGAGAACAATAGAAAGAATCAATGAATCAAAGAGCTGGTTCTTTGAGAGGATAAATAAAATCGACAGACCCTTAGCCAACCTTATCAAACAAAGGAAGGAAAAGGCTCAAATCCATGCTACAAGGAATGAAAATGGGGAAATCAACACAGATCCAGAAGAAATCCAAAGGATAATAAACATGTACTTTGAAAATCTGTATTCCAAGAAGATGGAAAATCTAGAAGAAATGGATAGATTCCTAGAAATATATGAACTTCCAAAGCTGAGCGAAGAGGATATAAAAATGTGAAACAACCTGATATCAATCTGGGAAACTGAAAATGTAATAAAAAACCTACCAACAAAGAAAAGCCCTGGTCCTGATGGCTTCACTGCTAAATTTTACACAACTTTTAAAGAAGAGTTAATACCAGTACTTCTCAATCTTTTTAATGAAATTGAAAGGGAAGCAGTACTCCCCAAATAATTCCTTGAAGCAACCATCACCTTGATTCTAAAGGCAGGGAAAAAATCCCACCAAAAAAGAAAACTACAGGCCAATCTCTCTAATGAACATTGATGCAAAAACCCTCAATAAAATACTTACAAACAGAATACAGGGAGTTATCAAGAAAATCATATGCCTGATAAAGTAGGATTTATCCCAGGGATGCAAGGCTGGTTCAACATACGTAAATCAATAAATATAATACACTATTTAACAGACTCAAGAACAAAAACCATATGATTATCTCAATAGATGCAGAAAAAGCATTTGACAAAAATCCAACACCCATATATAAGCAAAACCCTACAGAGAATTGGAATCGATGGACTTTATCTCAATTTATTACAAGCTATTTATGAGAAACCAACAGCCAGCATCATACTTGCTGGGCAAAAACTGAAACATTTTACACTAAGATCAGGAACAATACAAGGATGCCTGCTGTCACCACTTTTGTTCAATATAGTGCTGGAAACATTAGCCATAGCAATCAGACAGGACAAAGATATAAAAGGAATAAAAATAGGAAAGGAAGAAGTTAAACTGTCATTATTTGCTGGTGATATGATACTCTATCTAGAGGATCCAAAAAACTCAACCAAAAGACTGCTAGACTTAATTACCAAATATAGTAGTGTTGCTGGATACAAGGTCAATGCCCAAAAATCAATAGCCTTTGTCTACATGAACAACAGACTCACTGAAAGAGAAATTGGGGAGTCAGTACCTTTCACAGTAGCACCCAGAAAAAGGAAATATCTGGGAATCAACTTAACAAAGGAAGTGAAAAACCTCTACTCTGAAAACTATAGGACTCTGAAAAGTGAGATAGAAAAGAAAATCGGAAAGTGGAAAGACATCTCTGTGATAAAAACTGCATGGTACTGGCAAAGTAACAGACCCAAGGACCAGTAGAATAGATTAGAAGATCCAGAAACAACCCCAGATACACTAAGCCAGCTTATCTTTGACAAAGGAGCCAAACATCCCCAATGGAGGAATGACAGCCTCTTTAACAAATGGTGCTGGAAAAACTAGGCTTTAACCTGCCAAAAACTAAAGCTAGACCTATCTCTTTCACCATGCACAAAACTAAATTCACAATGGATACGAGACTTGAAAATTAAAACAGAAACAATAAGCCTGCTGAAAACAGGTTAGGTAAAACTCTTGGAGACATTGGCTTAGGCAGAGACTTTATGAATAAAACCTCTATAGCACAAGAACTAGCAGAAAGAATCAACAAATGGGATCTCTTCCTACTGAAAAGCTTCTGCACAGCAAAAGAAGTCACTGGCACCGCTAAAAGACAACCAACAACATGGGAGAAAATCTTTACTAGCTGTTTATCAGACAAAGGGCTATTATCTACAATATATAAAGAACTTAAACAGATCAGCCTCCCCAAGTTTAAAGACCCAATTCAAAAATGGGCATTTGAAATGAACAGACACTTCTCAGAGGCAGAAGTCAAAGCAGCCAAGAAGCATATGAGGAAATGTTCAACATCACTGGTCATTCAAGAGATGCAG
>PVIC010017549.1:0-32617 GCA_004025085.1 Thryonomys swinderianus
CAGGCTGGCCCTGAGCTCACTATGGTGCCCAGGCAAGCCGCCACGAACTCAGCAATCCTCCCGTCTCTGCCTCCCGAGTGCTGGGATTACAGGCGTGAGCCACCACGCCCAGCATTATATGTGGTAACCGGGGATCGAACTCAGGTCCTTACGCTTGCGAGGCAGGCGCCGGAACCACTGAGCTAACCCTCCGGCCCTAGGATTTTTTTTTTTTTGAGACAGGGTCTCGCTTTGCAGCTCAGGCTGGCCCTGAGCTCACTAGTGTAGCCCAGGCAAGCCTTGAACTCAGCAATCCTCCTGTCTCTGCCTCCCGAGCCGGCAGGAATTTTTAAAAATACTGGAAATTAACCACTGTCATAGAAACAAGTGCTTTCAGTGAGTCACCAGCTAGGAAGGAATCATCTGGAAAATGTGTCAATAAAATCTGCCCAAATCGAAACGTAAAGTTATGAAAAGGAATGTGTTGGTCACTCTCTTCACTGAGATAATTTAGAAGAGAGGTTTATCTTGACTCACAGTTTATAGGAGTTGCAGTCCGTTGGCTTCAAGGCAGGACCTTGTGTGCGCACACAGGCATGACAGGGGAGGAGGTACTCATGTCCTAGCATTGGGAAAGCAGGATGAAAAGGGGTAGGGGAGGGCCGGAGATTTAGCTCAGTGGTTCCGGCTCCTGCCTCGCAAGCGCAAGGTCATGAGTTTGATCCTGCTAACCACATACAATACCGGGCATGGTGACTCACACCCACCAGCAATCAATACCACATACCACAGTGCCGGGCGTGGTGGCTCACGCCTGTAATCCCAGCACTTGGGAGGCAGAGGCAGGAGGATTGCTGAGTTCCAGGCTTGCCTGGGCTACATAGTGAGTAGAGGGCCAGCCTGAACTACAAAGTGAGACCCTGTCTCAAAAAAAAAAGAGGGGGAGGGGAGGGAGCTAAACCCTTCAGTCCCTACTTTCAGTGACTCATCTCCTCCAACCAGCGCCTCCCTGCCCAACCAGGCTCCACCTCCCAAATCACATTTTGGTGTAATGCCCCTTGATCTAGTTACCCATGAGTGCAGGAAACTTTGAGGGGACATCTAGATATACACTATAACATTCTGCCCTGCCCCCCAAGACTCAAGGGCATCCCTTTATGCAAAATATATTTAGTCCAGAGTTGCCAAAGTTCTGACAGTTTCAGCTAAAAAAATCTGAGTCCAGTCTTTGAAGCTTCAGGTATATTCTTAGCTGTGAGCCCCTGTAAAAATCAAAATAAACCCTAGGGAGGCACAGGGAACACATTCCCACTCAAAAAGGGAAGAACAGGTGATAGAAACCAATGAGACTGGAAGAAGAGCTAAATCCATCAGGGCAAATAATTCTGTAGCTGCACGTGTGTGGAGCAAGCTGTAGTGAGAGGTGAACTTCAGAAGGCTTGGGTGACCCTGCCCCTATTGCATTGCCAGTGGTTGTAGCCCCCCTGGCTTTTCTCTGAGGCAGGCTTTTCTCCTTGTGGCTTTCCTTATGTTTTATGTTGCTGGCTTGCCAACTTCCTGTGGTCTTCACTGAACTTTTGGCCTTACTTTTTTTTTTTTTTGCGATACCGGGGATTGAACTCAGGCCCTTGTGCTTCCAAAGAAATCCCCGCCCTGGCTTTACTTTTATAGCTTCACACATTGCCCTCTCTGGGACACATTTTTGCCCTTCCCACCCTTCTGGAATTGGTGGAAGCCTTCTTGACCTCACAAAACTTGCATTCAGCATATGGTGGTTCACACTTGTAATCCCAGCACAGGAGGCAGAGGCAGGAGGACTGCTGAGTTCGAGGCTTGCCTAGGCTACATAGTGAACTCAGGGCCAGCCTGAACTACAAAAAAGGGAGACCCTGTCTCCAAAAAAAAAAAAAAAAAATTACATGGTGATATCATTGTCTGCCTCTGGTCCCGCAGTAGTCTGACCCTCTTGCATCATGGCTACCGGGCCTCAGTGTCTGAAAGAGCTGAGCATGGAACTGAGTCCCAAATTCTGGGGAATCAATTTCTAGGAGGTTCTTCTCTAACACAGTACCTCAGCTTTACAGAAGCTTCCTTTCTGGGGAATTCTTAAACTCTAAATTACTTAGTTGTGATGTTTGCTCCTGATTTTCAACACAACTGGCTGAAGTTCAGCAGAGTGGTGCCATCTAGGGCAGTATGACAGGTCTAGGAAAACCAGCAGGTAACGGAGCCTTCATGGGGCATACAGAGTACCTGGATGGTCAGTGGTCCAGAGGACACAGCAGGGCAGGAGGATACTGAATTGGAGTGCCGCTTCCTATTTGAGGGTCAGGGAGATCTCTGATAAATGGTGTTTTAAGTGGAGACCTGTGGAAATAAGTGAGGAAGCCATAGGGGCAAGAGTGGGGCAGGCTCTTGTGTCTGTCTCTATGAGCAGATACACTTAACAGAAGGTTAGATGCCCTGTTTGTGACCCCAGCCCCCACTAGAGCCATTGCAGGAGATTGGTCGCAGGAGTGCTAAGCCACATTTAAGTCTTATCTTTTACTTTGAGACAAGTTCTCACTAAGTTGTCCAAGCTGGCTGCTAACTAGCCATCGTCCTGACTTCACCTCCAAGTAGCTGAGATAACAAGTATGTACCCCAGCAGCACCAAATTATGTCAATACTGCTACCTTTTACTAAACGTAATGAAACTTTAAACACATTTTTATCTGCTTTTTCTGAAATACAACTATTTGCCTAATAATATTTCCTCTTTCTGAGTATGACACTTGGTGTTTTAGATTCGACTTATCCCTATTCACTACATTAGTATTTCTCTTGTATCAGATCTTCGCAATCTGGTCAGTGGGAGCCCCACTTAACAGGCTGCTTTGTCCCCTCTATGCTGCTTCAGGTATTTTTGGAAGTGCCCATGTTTTCTGGCAACAAGACATTCCAGGCTCACCAAGATTCCTGCCCCAAACATAAACAGCTCTCAAAGGCACCCTGGTAGTTCCGGCCCACACTAGCCCAGGGCTATGGACTCACATTCTCACATAGCCCTTTTGTTTTGTAATGTACCTACATACAACTTGAATATCTTGACTGGACAAATTGTTCCATACAGACAGAATGGAATATTAATCAGCAATAAGCAATGGATTACTGCTAAATGTTTGTAGATCAAATTCAAAAACATGCTTGGCTGGGGACATAGATCTGATACAGTGCCTCCCTAGTAAGCGCAGGACCCTGGCTCATCTTCAGCACTGTAAGGAAAAGAACACCATGCCTGATGAAAGACAATAGAGATGAAAGATGTCATATAATTCCACTTGTGTGAACAGTCCAGCAGAGGTTGGGGACATAGCTCACTGGTAAAAGTTGTGTTTAGCATGTGCAAGGCCTTATGTTTAATCCTCAGTGTTTGTGCACATCTACACGTCTGTGTGCACATACACCTAGTAAATCAGCAGTCACCTGGGATGGGGAGAGGGGTTAAAACTAGGAACTGTTTGAAAGAAATGGATTGTCGTGAGGTATTGCACAACTCCATTAACTTAAAAATCACTAGTTACAATGGGTATATTTTGTTGATATGTAAATTATACTTCTACAAAATGGTAAAAATTAAATCCCTTCTTTCACTTAACTTGTACTGACAGAAGACATTCCATTTCATTAATTATAAGAAAATAGAGGGGCCGGAGGGTTAGCTCAGTGGTTCCAACGCCTGCCTCGCAAGCGCAAGTACCTGAGTTCGATCCCGGTAACCACATATAATGCTGGGCGTGGAGACACGCCCACCAACAATCAACACCGCATGCCACAATGCCGGATGTGGTGGCTCACGCCTGTAATCCCAGCACTCAGGAGGCAGAGACAGGAGGATTGCTGAGTTCGCGGCAGCTTGCCTGGGCACCATAGTGAGCTCAGGGTCAGCCTGAACTACAAAGCGAGACCCTGTCTCAAAAGCAAAAAAAAAAAAAAAAGAAGAAAATAGAAAAGACATTTTCCACATCTTGCAATTATTACTACAGAGCTGGGGCTCCAACCCAGGGCTCACAAATCCTAGCAAAGCACACCACCACTGAGCTACCTCGCTAGCCCATGCCTTTTTTCTTTCTTTTGACTCAGGCTTTCCCTATGTAGTTTAGACTCACCTTTGACTCATTTTTTAGCCAGGGTGGCCTCGTACTCCCAGTGATCCTCCTGCCTCCGCCTCCTAAGTGCTAGAATTACAAGTGTGACCACCACACCTGATTGCCTTATTCTTTTTTTAAACAGATGTTTCCCTGTTTAGATCCCAAGTAGAACACAACACTACTGCTCATGTACTTATTTCATGGCATGGATGCTTCACTTTTCTAAACCTCATAGTGATAACTGAAGAGGAGATCCACACACACACTAGTGGGACATCTGCGACCTTACAAACTCTTGTGAAGATGTGTGAAGCTTTTTTACCCACTACTTCCAAAACAGCTAAAATTTGGAATCAAAACTTCCAAGGGTGTCCTTTGGAGACAGACCCATGAATGACACATTTTGTTTGAAAATATTGGATTTAATAGAAAATATCACTTTGTAAACAATTCCATTTATCCATTAGCTTAACACAGAATGACAGCACAATCACATGTGAAAGCTAAAGGTGAAATGCTGGTAGCAAACATCTAGAAAGGCCTGAGCCAGTCTCTGAAAACTTTCTCAGATACAGGCAACAGTAGCTTCCAATAGGCACAGAAACAGGGAGGAACAGAGCCAGCAGCTGCTCCAGGTTTGTAGGTGTAAGGAAGGCAGAGCAACGTCTGTCCTGGGAAGGAGAGATGCAGGGTATACCCCAGGGTGTTTCCTGCTGTCCTGAGAACGCCAGCCACGCCATGCGAACCTGAGTGGGTCATGCTAGCGGCTGTTTGAAATGGAGGGATGACAGGCCCAGAAGCATGTGGGAGATCATGGCAGTCAGCTCTCAGGGAGGAAAGAAGTTGGAGCGCTGCAGTGTGCGCCTGACTACGCTCAATCCAAGCTGCTGGCCAGACCCACTAAGACCCAAATCTGAGGCCTCTGACAGAAACACAGGGCTCCAGGGGGAAAAGGCCCAGGCAGTTCACAGAAGAGCCAACTAGGAGAGCAGCAAACACTGTGGCCCTTCCTACCTCACCCTAGGGAAGTTTTCTTTCCCTGGTACCTGTTACTGGCCAAAGGTGCTGCTTCCTTGTTCTTCTAGGTAACTTAGGAACAGGGATTCTCAGATAAAGGGGAGGCCTGCTCAAGGGGAACTCTTGAGACTCCAAAATGCTGTATCTAAAATACACGAGCGAGCCCCTACTTCCCACCCACTTAAGGACAAGCACACCTAAGGGTGGGAATTCCTGATGGAGTGTCCTACACAGGAACAGTGGCTGAGGCAGAACAAAAACTAAGAGCCCTAACTGGGTGTGGCAGACATTAAAATAATGGAGTACAGGCTTCAGAGATTTGTTTCTGATTCGGTTTTCAGCTACTCTCCCTATAGCCAAACTGCACAACTAAACTTCCAGCCTCCTAGCCGGAGTACTGCTTCTCTGCAGTAATCATACTGGATCAAAGACAAACAGTTCTTGTCCGCTAAAGACAATGTCCAGACAGACCTGCTTATTTCTGTGAGGTACCTGATACTAAATCCTAGCACAGACTAATCACTGTATGGTTTCTTGGCAGACTGGCTTTTCTCAATTTCTTTCATACTGTACAGGGGGTCCACCAACTTGTTATGGACAAGCATCAAACCTGTAAAAAATTAAAAAGAGTTAATGCAGATAGAGGCAAAGAATTCCACCATTTAATAGTAACATCCAGAACCTCTCAACTCTTGTGCTAGAACTGACATTTATCTCTTTGTGATCTCAAAGTGAGGAACAGTCTAAGAGTAGGAAGTTTGTCATTCCCAGTGAGTGCAGAGTTCCTGAACTTCCATCAACCCAGCTGCTGCAGGAGCTGGCTAATTAAGGGTCAGTATTTCTAAGAACAGATTGCTAATTTACATGCCTGATGAAGATTTTCACGTAAGTTCGACTAAAGCAGCAGGTGTTAATTTTTTTTTCTTTTGGGACAGGGTCTCGCTTTGTAGTTCAGGCTGGCCCTGAGCTCACTTTCATAGCCCGGGCAAACCTCGAACTCAGCAATCCTCCTGCCTCTGCCTCCCGAGTGCATGGATTCCAGGCCTGAGTCACCACAGGCAGCCAAACTGGTGTCTTTTTTCACACATCCCAGGGAAGCACTCCATCCCAGCCCTCTAGCAGGTATCCTTCCAAAGTGAAAGAAATAAACACCTCATGACAGCTTATTCCGGGCCTTGCCTAGACAGGAAAGAACTGTATGAGGCCAGACACAGAAAACTGGAAGGAGAACACCACACAGTCCTGGGACTCTGGCACTTTCTGGCCCCGGCCTCAGAACAAACACCTCCCAAAATGGACCCCTGTAATCACGGATGGGACAGATGTGACCACATGATGGGGCAGTGGAGGCTGGTTTCTATGAAGCCAGGCGTGTCAACCAAAATGCCCGAAGGGAAGCTGGCACTTGCTGCCACACCCCCAAGCCTGGCCACATTCCCCTGCACGCCCCTCACCTTTGAAGTACTTGACAGTCTTCACCTTTAACTCCAGGGTAGCGTCCTCGTCACACACGAACACGGTGCGGGGGTGCTGCTGGAAGGCAGACACCGTCCACATGTGGTTCACGCCCTCCTCGATGGCCTTGTACAGAGCAAAGGCCTTGTGGGCGCCCGTGATAAGGATCATCACCTGGGAGCGGAAGACAGGTGGTGACGGAGACGCCGGCGGTAAGGCTCACTCCTGTGACATGGCGCTGAGTGGGGACCGTGCATGGTGCTCTGCTTGGTGCCCCAGGGCTCTATCACATGGCCCGAGGAGGGCACTGCCTTCCCCATGTTCAGGAGGGAGTGGGCTCCAGGGGTAAGTAATTGGTGCTCTTTAGTACCATGGAGTAACACTCCTCCAGGGAACTCTGACGATAACTTCCGGGTGACTTATGAACAGAAGGGCCACGCAGAGACCCACATCTCTCCCGGCATAGCTAGGCGAGCTCGTGGTCTTTGAAGGGACGCTGACTCTGCAAGCACTGGTGGGAGTTATCGGGGAGCTCCTGAGGTTGAATCCTAGACAGGCTCCGCGGTCTGGGAAACTGGTCCGTTTAGCTCTGAGTATTAAACCTCATGTGATCTGCACAATGCTTTATGTTTACATAAAACAAAGGCATAGATACTGCCTCACAGTTGAAGTGTCAAGGACCTAAGTGCTGGAAAGTGGCCCTAAAGACTTCAGCGGCCTAGATTTCCTTCTGTTTGAATTCACTTGTCTGCAGCGTTCCTGGTACTCACTGACGCACACGCACAGAGATGTCAGGACCCCTCAGTAACTCACAGCCCATTCTAAAAGTTTCCTGATCTCTAGCCCTAGGTCCTTTGCTAGATCGGATGCCTTCAACGAACAAGGGTGGAACCTCAACCCTTGTGCTCACAGCCACAAGCAGAGTGACCCCAAGTGTTGGGTTCACAAAATGCAGAAGTCAGGGCTCTCTGATGAAGTTTTGGAGTCTGGCAAGAAACCACTCAGGAACTATTTGGTTGTGCTGTTTAAAAAAACTGAGCCAGGCGTGGAGGCACACACCTGTGATCCCAGCCCATGGAGGCTGAGGCAGGAGGACTGTTGTGAGTTCATCTCACACTAGGACAATGGTTACCTCCAAAGAAAGAAGGGGAACAGGTTAGGACCAGCTGGA
Organism: Thryonomys swinderianus; assembly: GCA_004025085.1. Lineage (NCBI taxonomy): Eukaryota > Metazoa > Chordata > Mammalia > Rodentia > Thryonomyidae > Thryonomys > Thryonomys swinderianus. Next base: position 7,753 of record PVIC010017549.1, read on the forward strand.
ATATTACCATTACTTACAACGTCTTCATCTTTAACAAGAATGTATTCAGAGGGGGGGTGGCGTAGGTAGTGGTAGGCTGCTGGCCCACAAATCTCAAGACACCCTGAGTTTGATCCCCAGTACAGCAAAACATAAAGCAAAACACCAGAGCCAAGGACCTGATAACACCATGATGCTGCTGCCGAGTGCCAGCGAAGCAAAGCCATGCCAGTGAGAACAGTATGGTGTGCCCTCCTCCACCTTATTCTCTGGGTCCAGCTTTTGGCTCCTCCCCCAAATCAAAGCGACATGGAAGGTAAATAGTTTGAATTGACTCAGGACGTCGAGGCAGCCACATCAGAACAACTAAGGACACTGACGAAAGAGGACTTCCAGAACTGGCTCGGAGAATGCCAAGAGCTATGGTAAGTGCACAAAGCAAGGGGAAGTATTTTTGAGGGCTACTAATGGCAATGTGTCTTTTACTGTTACTAATTTTTAAAAGTTATTCAATGTAATGTTTTTCAGTCACACCTTGTGTTCAGATAGTACCTGTACAGCTAAAATTAACAAAAAGATGAGGCTCCACTGCCACGAAGCTGGTGGAACCCTTGTACCCTTACCTCTTTAGCGTCCATGACGGTGCCCACACCCACAGTCAGGGCCATGGTGGGAACCTTGGCAAGGTCACCATCGAAGAACCTAGCATTGGCCAGGATGGTGTCCATGGCCAGCGTTTTCACACGGGTCCTGGACACCAGGCTGGACCCTGGCTCGTTGAAGGCAATGTGTCCATCGGGGCCGATACCTGCAGAGAGATAGCCGGTGAGTCCTAGGGATCAGAAATGTCAAGCATGGACAATCTCTCTTTCCTGAACTGTGGTCTGAAAATATCCTTTAACGATATATCCCTGGGGCCAGGGATCTAGTTTAGTGGCACCACATCTGCCTCAAAAGTGCAAAGTCATGCCAGATGTGGTGGCTCACGCCTGTAATCCCAGCACTCGGGAGGCAGAGGCAGGAGGATTGCTGAGTTCGAGGCTTGCCTGGGCTCCATAGTGAGCTCAGGGCCACCCTGAACTACAAAGCGAGACCCTGTCTCAAAAAAAAAAGTGCAAAGTCATAAGTTCAATTCCTGGTACGAAAATATATACAGCTATTCACATCTTATCCCATGGCAGACACGTCTTAAGCACCTAAACTACACAAAGACACTGTCACTTGCTCCATGTGCAAAAAGCTTGGCAAGGAGCAACCCATGCAGCCTCTGCCTTCGCAGGTCACTGGGAAGTGTCACTTGTCTGTGCCTCTTGCCTGCAGTTGGGGTGCTGCGGCTGGCACAGCTGCAACACAGCACCTCAGTGGGGGCTGCCCAGTTTAGAATCTCTCGGCACACCCAGCTCCTGCCTCCCCTTCCCTGTGGGAAAAGGCAGTGCAGTCCACACCCATACGTGGTCCCTGGGAGGAAAAGGATGGCCAAGGCAGCCCATGGTGGGACAAGAGCACAGATCTGAGAGGCAGACACCCCAGGCTTCTGCCTTTTTCCCACCACTCCTTGGGGGGTCACCCTTGAGGAGTCATATGACTTCTCTGGGGTTCAACAGGTTATCAAAAGCATGGAGGGGTTCTACGAAACCTTCTGGAACCATAATCTCAAATACTACCATTAGCGTATACATGGGATAGTCCTATAGAATACAGCAGACCTGCGTAGGTAAGTTACAGGACTACTCTACAGTGCCTCAGACCTGGGAGCAGAGCATCTCAGGGTGCAAAGGTAAACCTCTCCTTCAACATAGACCAGCATCAGAGTGCAGAAAGAGGGGTGTCGGAGATCACAATTCCCAGCAGTCGGGGCTCCACTCTTGACATGATGGACAACCCCAGTGTCCCCAGCACAGACAGCAGGGTGTCCAGCTTCTCTCTCCAGTGATCGTGGCCACCCAGGCCCGGCCCTCACCTCCCACAAACAGCTCGATGCCACCGGCAGCCTTGATCTTCTCCTCAAAGGCGTCGCACTCGGCCTGCAGGTCAGCTGCGTTGCCATCCAGAATGTGGGTGTTTTCTGGGCAGATGTCAATGTGTTTGAAGAAGTTGTTCCACATGAAGGAGTGGTAACTCTCCGGGTGGTCTCGCGGGAGGCCTGCGGGCCGGGGACACTCACTTAGGCTGAGCCCTTCTCCCAAGGGGCCACCGGAGTAGCACTGGCCCATCTAGGAAAGGAAGCAAGCACACCCTTCACCCCAGTTAAACCCTCACTCAATCTGAGCCTCAATTTAAACAACAGGTGGTTGAGGAAGTTATCTCAGAGCTCCTCAAAACACTTTTTTCTTTCACCCTGAAAGAAAAGGAATATCTAAGGTCAATGTTTAATGTGAATCACTAGGAATATTTGAGACAGGGCTGGGGATTTAGCTCAAGTGGTACCGCGCCAAGCTTGGACAGACAAGGGCCCAAGTTTGATCCCTGGTACCACAAAAAAAAAAAAAGAAGGAGAAAGGAGGAGGAGGGGAGGGAGGAGGAGAGTGAGGAAGGGGAGCAAGAGGAGGAGAAGAGGAAGAAGAAGAAAAATATTTGAGACCAGGGCTGAAAATGTAGCTAGTGTTACAGTGCTTGCCTAGAGGGTGTGAGTCCCTGGGTTTGATTTTCCAGATCCTCAAGAACAAAAATTACATAAAATCTGCCTTAAATAGGAAAAAATGTGAGCCAGATATTTAGCTCAGTGGTTCCAGTGCCTGCCTAGCAGCGCTAGGTCCCTGGTTTGATCCCCGGTAACCACATACAACAATACTAGGCATGGTGACTCACGCCCACCAGCAATCAGTACCACATACCACAGCACCGGGCATGGTGGCTCATGCCTGTAATCCCAGCACTTGGGAGGCAGAGGCAAGAGATTGCTGAGTTTGAGGTTTGCCTGAGCTACATAGTGAGCTCAGGGCCAGCCTGAACTACAAAGCGAGACCCTGTCTCAAAAAAAAAAATGTTTAAAGTGAAGCCATTATAAATGTTGGGGGAAAGGAGGGTAAGAGAAGACAAAGCTCAGGAGCAGAAAAGCCACCATCTCAGCCTCATCCAAGTGTCCCTGGCAGGAAAGTGAGCTGGAGACAGAGACCCTGGGGACATAGGCAGCCAGGATGCACGTGTGAACACTGGCCCCATAAAGAAGTGGGGAGCTTGGATGTACAGCAAGGAAAGAGGCACCTAATTAGTAAGTGCTCGTTCATACTTTACTGTCCACATTTACCATAGTGTTATTTAATGATCACAGCTCATGAGGTCAGCTTTTTTTTTTTTTTCCCTCTTCCATACTGGGGATTGAACCCAGGGTGCCTGCATTGAGCTACAGATCCAGAGCATTTTGTACTTTTTTAAATTCTGAGACAGGTCTCACTAAACTGCTAACCTGCCCAGGCTGGCCTTGAGTTGCAAATCCTCCTGCCTCAGCTTCCAGTGGGTGCAGGGAGTACAGGCCTGTGCCACGCACCCAGCACAGGTCAGCTGTATCAGCCCTGCATTCTAGCTGAGTAGACCAGGGCTGGAAGAGATAAGTATCAGAAAGGAAGCGCTCACCAAGTATCATGGCTCCCTGGCAGTCCCAACCCATCAGGCTGAGCTGGTGAGAGGAGCAGCATGGTGCTCCGGGAATCGGACAAGAATCCTGAAGGGCGAAGACTCACCCACGTACTCATCCATGTTGAAGGTCTTCACATATTTAAAGGACAGGTCCCCATTCTTGTAGTACTCAATCAGCTTCTTATAGGAGCCCAGCGGGGTGCTCCCTGCAAGAGAGGCCTCAACTACAAATGTGGTCACACCCAGGCCACACCGCAGACCCAGCCCCGAGTGTCCTGCTCTGCTGCCGTGCACCCCACACCTGCTTGTTCAGTGCCTTTTCCCACTAGAACACAGGCTCCAGGGGGGCAGGGCTGGGTCTGTCTGTCTGTCGCTGAAACCCCAGTGTCCAGCATCCTGGAGACTGAAATCACTCTGACCATCTGTGATCACTCTCGACTAGTACCTGGCAGTGGGTGATCTGTAACTACCATGTTGGGGCCTGGTGCTGGGATGGGATGGAGAGAGCCACCACCTGAGAAGGGCCTCTGGCCGGGGGGAAGGAGAACAGGAGTATCTGTGGTGCTTCGGGGTTCAGGGAGGACTTCCCCTGAGATTCAGAAAACCCATGTAACATGAGGCAGGAGGCCCACAGTGGATGAAACGGCCAGGGGTAGGGTGGGCACAGCTCGGGGTGAACACTTGCCTCAGATGCACAAAGTCCAATCCCCCGTGCTGTCAATACACAGTAACGCGGCAAGAGGCCCGACTAACACTAGCCTAACAGCCACCCATAAAAGATAAACATGCACAATCAGGAAACATTTCAGAACATAGTTTATACATTGGATGGTGCTGTAGAATGTAGTGGGCTTGTGCTCAGGTCTGTACAGTATGGGGTTATGGGAGAGAATGTTCTCATTCTTAGAAGATCGAGGTTGAAAGTTTCAGAGCTAAGGTGTCAGGATGTCTGTAACTTATTTTTTAAGTCATTTAGAAAAAGAGAATTGTTTGTGTATGTGTGTGCGTGTGTGTATGTAGACCACGAGCCAGAGAAAAATAAAAGCAAACGGTAACAAGGGTATATCTTGATAAATAGTAACTTACATTAATTTCAACTTTTCTTAATATTTGAAACCTCTCAAAATAAAAAGATAGAAGGAAGAAAATCCAAATCAGACCATGTCATTGTCTTTTCAAAGTCCACAATGGCTCCCCCTTTCACTCTGAGTAATAACCAATCCTCACAAAGGCTCCACATAACTCAGCTCCCGGTTCCCCTAGTATTTCACCTCAGGGCCTTTGCACGTGCTCTTCTTTCCCAGGAATGCTCTTCCTTCATGTACCTGACTCACCTTTTCAGGTCTTGCCCCAAATGTCCCATTCACAGAAAGACTTTTCCTATCACCGTATCTGATGCTGCAAAACTCTCTGTAAATACTTCCTATCCTTTCCTGCTTCATTTTTCTCTTTCCCTCTTAACACCACCTAACATACTCCAGGTTTTGCTAATTAACTTGTTTATCATCTGTCTCTCCCACTATAATTTGAGCTTTGGGAGGCAGGAAGTTTATTGCTGCATCCCTAGCTACACACACACACACACACACACACACACACACACAATAATACTCTTCTACTGCTTTTTTTTTTTTTTTTTTTTTAGCTAGAATCAGTTTCTATGGCTTCTACCCAGAATTCTGATTGGTGCTACATCTCATGGAAGGAATGCTCCAAGGAACCTAGATGAAAATGGTGCACTGGTTCAGGCAAGATCTGCAGGGAAGGGCTGCTTTTTGAAGAGCCTTGAATTCTACTCTGAGGAGCTTGGATCTGATTTTGTGATAATGGGACCCAGGGAGGAGCTGCAAGAGAACCCTCACCCTGACCAGGTAGGAGACAGGATCTTAACTCAGCCCTGTTGGAGGGAGGTATCAGTGGCTCCACAGGTACAGAGTGATTGGAATTTCCCACAAGCCTCCTGGGCAGAGCTCTGCAAACTCCAGCCCAGTGGCCCAGCCATACCTGTTGTTGAATAAAGCTCATGAGTTAGGAAGAGTTTTTACACTGTTCATTTTTTTTTACAAAATCAAAAGAATATTTTATGATAAAATTCCAGCAGACTCGAGTTATGACCAGCCTAAAATAAGGAAAACTTGGGTTATGACCAGGATTTTAGTTTTAATTTATAACCAAAATCTTGAGTTACAAACAGAATGCCAGCTGCTTGTGCTTCCAGACAGTCTCAGATACAGATTTAACCCTTAACTAATTCAGGAAGGAGTATTACAGTATCCTTTATTGTGCAGGGTTAACTAACAAACCTGGGCCAATGTCTCTCTAAGTACACTGAGATATGCCTGTGTCCAGGAGAGTGACTCTGAAAGCTGTGTAGAGGAGCCTGAGCCTTCAGTTGACCAACCTGAGTTATAACCAGCCCTTGTTAACAAATTGAAGGGCCCACTGTATACAAAACCAAACTTAGGTATCCATAAATAAAGTTTTGTTGACACACAGACACATGAATTTATTCATGTATTGTCAGTGGCTGTTTCACACTCTATCAACAGAATTGAGCAGCTGCAACCATGAAGCCTAAAATATTTACTGTTCAGTCAATTGTAGAAAAAGTTTCAGGTCCACTGTTCTAGTGACTAGGCCCAGTAAGACCTTTAGGATAAATCCTCTCCCCATAAAAGAAAATAATTAGGACATTCACCTTGAGGAACTGCGGTCAAAGTATCTTCCATAAAGCTAATATTCTGGCCTTTTTCAGAAGGAACTGGGACTTTTTTTTTTTTTTTTGCTTTTTGAGACAGGGTCTCGCTTTATATATGTGGTAACCGGGGATCGAACTCAGGACCTTGCACTTGCGAGGCAGGCGCCAGAACCACTGAGCTAACCCTCCAGCCCAAACTGGGACTTCTTTTAACTTAAGCTGTCTGCTCAATCAAGTCTTATGGAAAATTACTTGAAAAACTATCTTGTCAATTCTCCTAAGGATGGTACTTAGCCGATACCCGCTATGTGCACAAAAGAGAAATTAAGTCATTTCATAAAATGAATGCCTTAGAGCATCAAGAAACCTGCCAAGAAACCCTGAATTGACTTAGATGTAACCTAAAAATCAAGTTATTACTGAGCAAAAAAGAATCTTCTGTTCCCGATTCTATAGGCCCAAGTACAGCAACCCATACAAGAAACTGAGTCTGTTTTGTACGGGCAGCGGTCTGAGTTCTCACAACACCTGTACCTCAAGCCCTTCCCTGAGCCCAGGTGCTAAGTGAGCCCATGAATCTGGCCCCTTAAAAGCCGAGAGCCACTCTCCCCAGTCCTCTCTGTCCCACACGCACCAGTGGGAAGCCCCAGCGTGAAGTACTTGTCTGGCCCCGGGTTAAACTGGATGATACGGTTCCTGATGTACTTGGCGGCCCACTCGCTGGCCTGCGAGTAGTGGTCCAGGATGATGAGTTTCATCTTGTTCTGTGGTGGGGAGATGAGATGACAAAATAAATACAACGCTGAGGAGCCGGTGCAGAAAAGAAACAGGGCAAGTTGGTACCATGCAAGTCCCTCTAAGCCTGCACCGACCTTTGCAAACTGGGCAAGACTTGAGTTCAGAGCAACATCCTGAGCACAAAGCCACCGCCCACCAGGAGGCGCAACTGGGAGGCAGAGCTGGGTTCTCATCTCAACTCCCTGGTTTCCTTTTTTTAACCAACCAAAACCCAACTCCATAAAGCGGCCTCTGAGCTCGCTTTCCGCTGAGTGAGAATGCGGACAGTAGTACCTGCTCCCCAGTGTCATGGGAAGACGGTAATACATGAGTAATACTCAACATGTTGACTTAAATTTTCTTGAAGCGCGACTAAGTCCCGCTCTCTACACCGCCAGTCCCATCTGGGCGGATGCTGTACCCCCTAGATGCATCTTCAGTCACCCGAGGCTCACAGGGTGCTCTCGGACAGCAGGTGGGATGAAGGCTGTTGGGGACGTGTGCTCTGTTTCAGCTCCAGGTGAGGAGTGCTCCCACCGCCAGCCTTACTTGGGGAACCCTGCTGGGTCTTCAGGTTGCCCCAATGCACGAGAGACTAAAGGGGACCGCTCCAGAAGGAGAGGGTTTGCAACCTGGGCCCAGCCCCACGGTCCCGGAGAGGGGAAGCCCGAAGCAGAGGTGACCCGCACGGCCGTCGGCGGGGTCGCCCCTCCTCCGCCGTCACGATCACTTCGCCTCTTCCACCCTGCAGGGTAAAGGCTAAGAGCCGATCGCCGGGACCCCGGTCCCTCAGCCTCCGGGAGGGTCCCGCCTATCCTGCTCTCTACTTACGAGGCCGGTTCCCAAACCGCAGCAGCCAGGACTGAAGCAGCCCCGCCCCGCATAGTCACATGGGCGCGGTCATGTGGATGTGGTCACGCGGGGCGCGCGCGCCTGCGGCTGACTCAGCGGGCCTGGCCGACTGGGGACCGGGGCTGGGGCCCAGTCTCGGCCCGGGTGGGAACTTCCAGCCCAGGGCCCCTGGCCTCCGCCCTCTCTCCCCTCTGGGCGGAGACGCAAGCTGGCCGGGAAGAGCCTCAAGAAACACCGCCTTCGAGAGGTGGAGTCGGATCCTGCGTTTGCCAGGAGGAGGCTGACTTCGGAGCGCCGGGTCGCCCCCTCCCCCTTGCAGTGCCCTGGCCGGGAGCTGGGCCCGGTGGCAGTGCAGTGAGGAGCGAGGGTGTGCGTGGAATGCACCGCGAGAGCCTCCCGCGGTGGGCCTGGCACTGTAGTTTGTTCAGGTGCCATTTATTGACGTGACTATTACAGCTTTCTTGACGTAAACATAATTGGATTTTGATGTTTTAAGATCAAACTTTGCAGTTTGAGTTGCTGGCACATGCCTGTAATCCCAGCACTTGGGAGGCTGAGGCAGGAGGATCGCTGCAATTTTGAGCCGCATAGTAAGATCAAGGCCAGAAAAGAGACCCGGTCTCACTATATGTATATGTATATGTGTATATATGTTATATGTGTGTATATATATATATTTTTTTTTTGAGACGGGGTCTCGCTTTGTAGTTCAGGCTGTCCCTGAGCTCACTCTATAGCCCAGGCAAACCTCGAACTCAGCAATCCTCCTGCCTCTGCCTCCCCAGTGCTGGGATTACAGGCATGAGCCACCATGCCCGGTGCTGTGGTATGTGGTACTGATTGCAGGTGGGTGTGAGCCATCACACCCAGTATTGTTGTATGTGGTTACCGGGCATTGAACCAGGGACCTTGCATTTGCTAGGCAGGTGCCAGAACCACTGAGCTAAATCTCCAGCCGACAGTATTTTTTTTTAAAGTGTACATTTTAAGTATTTTTCTACTTGCTTACACTCTTATGCATACGAAGTGTATATGTGCATACCTGGAGTTAGATATTTAACCTGCATTGTTTCACTTAACATTTACTAACTCCAGTGAGGTCAGTTTGCAATTACTCCTTAATAGATGGAGAAACAGGCTGGGGGGGGGCGATTAATTTGGCCAAGGGCATAAGTGGCTTCCATAAGACCTCAAGTCAGGTAAATCTGTTCAAACCCCAGAGCTCTGCTTTTAACCTTAGCTTATTGCCTACTAATAGCTATGACAAGCAGACTTTGGACACTTTATGCTTCAACAAGTGACAAATCAGCAGGGCGGCCAGAGAGAGAGAGAGAGAGAGAGAGAGAGAGAGAGAGAAAGTGTGTGTGTGTGTGTGTGTGTGGTGCTGGGATAGAACACCTGATTGCAAGGCAGGTGGTGGCACCACTGAGCTAAAGCTCTGGTGCCCAGATGTTTGATTTTCTTGACTGTGTACAGTGGACAACCCACTGACCTCTGCTCCTGCACAGACCAACTCCATGGAGGGGACCTTCATGTGCTGCATCTGGTCCCTGAGGACACCAGGGCTGGGGGAGTGGCTGCCTTCACGTACTAGGAGCTTATTCTTTGGCCTTGGAATGCTGTGGGCTCGGTTTCTTTCTTTGAAGTGGTTTAGAAATTTCATCCCAGTTTGAACGTCTCCAGGTGAATCAGATCACACAAACCTGGTCTGCAGCAGCTGCATACAGAGTGTCTTCAGAGTGACTCATATGACTTAAACTGAGCTGATCTCTCCCGAGTCACCGTTTCCGGGGGACCTGTGCACACTTCTTATTAGGCCTGGAGCCACTGGACTTAGCCAGCCCAGGGACCCATCAGAGGGTCCTTGGATTGAGTTCCATCTTGCCAGTCTCTGGTTCTTTAGGGAGTAACTCCAGCAAATGGTCTGTTTTCCTGGTCTTGGTTCTTTACTTGGATCGAGCGGCTTGGGTGATAACTAAGAAACTCTGTCCTCCTGGGGCTGTTATATGAAGTAAAATGGTAGCACAGCATGGGATTCATGGCCAGCCGCAGTCACCCCTATGTTCTCCTGCCCTCCTCTAAGCCTGCTTTAGCTGCGAGGACACATCCCCTGGCCTGACTCCTATCCCCTTGTGTTGCTTCCGCACCACGCCTATGTCAGCTATGAGCCACACACATTCTCAGAACTCTTGGAACTACAGTTGGCAACTTAGAAGTTGCCAGTGGGACCCTGCAGCTCTTGTAGGTACAGATGTTTTCATGCCCTCTAATACATCCTTGCTTTGGGCAAACACCCTGTCCCCTTACTCAGAATGTCAGCTTGGTCCATGGGATTGTAGAGAAACCCAAATATATCATTTTGAGTCACACAGTTGGGTGAATAAGTGAGTGAATACCTACAGAAATGTCTTTTTTAAATTCCTCTTGAAGCCAGAGGAGATTCTAGAAGGATATTTTATTAATAAGCTATTGCTGCATAATAGATGGCCCCAAAACCAGTGGCTTAAAATGATTGTAATTATCTGTTATCACCCATGGTTTCTGTGGGCTAGAAATTGAGACAGGGCACAGTAGAGCGGAGGCCTGGGACTCAGTCGGAAGGTGCAGAGTCTGGGGCTGGAGTCACGAACGCCACTGGCTCAGGCCTGGCAGTGTGTGCTCACCTGCAGCTAGAACTTCCCAGGTGGCCTCCTCGTAGCCTGGTTCCCAGGGCGAGCTGAGCACACAGCAGAGCATAGATGGACTCGGGCAGCCTCCTTCTGATGACCTGGTCTCAGAAGTCACATGGCATCATGCTCCCTGGGCTGGGGAGACCACAAGCTCCTACCCGATTTTAAAAAGAACATACCCCCATCTTTCTCTGTAAGTTCTATTAGCTTTTTTTTTTTTTTTTTTTTTGAGACAGGGTCTCGCTTTGTAGTTCAGGCTGGCTCTGAGCTCACTATGTAGCCTAGGCAAGCCTCGAACTCAGCAATCCTCTTGCCTCTGCCTACCGAGTGCTGGGACGACAGGCATGAGCCACCACACCCAGCTAAATCAGTCAATTTTATGCTTCCACCCAACCCTCCAGATCACTTCTTCTTTGTGGTTGCTCGCAAGTTGTTAATTATTTATTAGTCTCTATTGTAATATTGCTTTTGCCATTTTGGGTTCTGAGGATAGAATAGTAAACAAAACATCTCTCTGAGGGATTAAATTTTGATAAACTTCAGTAACTCAGTGCAATAGCCAGCCTCTACAGTGCTTTCCAATGACTTCCCCTCTCACAGAGACGTACCCACTCCACAGTGGGCAAGGTGACAGGATATTTTGGAAATGATGAGTGTGACTTTGCATGCTGACACTGCAGGCTCCTCCTTGCTGTCTCTCTGAGACACCCACCCCGGGAAAACTAGCTGTCGTGCTGTGGGCACTGGGGGAGCCTTATGGAGAAGCCAGGTGGACACAGGGAAACCAGACTCCTCTCAGGAGCCGTGAGCACCACGGGAAGGAGAGCCCAGCTTTAGAGGTCCATACTCTGCTCAGTATCTCAAATGAAATTTCACGAACGACTCAACCCTAACTACTTAGGTAAATTGTGCATGAATTCCTGACCCACTGAAGCTGGAACATAATAAACTGCACCAACATATCCAGTAGATTCACAGGAACCCCACAAATGCAAAGGGAGTGGCCAGCGGATTTGATCTGTGGGGCCGGAATCTGGAATGCCACTAGCTCTCAGGCCTGGCAGCGCGTGCTCAACTGCAGCACTGCCTTACACCTGGAGGTATGAGGTGACCCAGCAGACTCCACTCCCCTCTCCCTCTCTTCACTTTTCCCTCTCTGCTCTCTCTTGAATTGAATTTAGGACTTTACGCACTGCCCTACCCTTCTTTTTATTTTGAAGTTCCTATATTACCCAGAGTAACCATGCTGCTGCCTCCCAGAGTGTTGGGATGCACGCTCTGAGGGTGGCGCCATGCCTGCCAGCTGGGACTCTTCTCTCAGCTCTTCTGTGCCTCAGCTTCCTCAGCTATGAAATGGGTGTGATGACAGTGGCTTCTGAGGGTTGCTTCGAAGATCTGATGCGTTGACACACGTACTGCATTTGGAGCTGTCCTGTCACAGGTCACCATATTTTAATAAGTTAAAACATATGAAACATTTTTCTGGATCAAAAGCTGTTAAGTATCAGCCATGTCACAGACTTACTGTTCTGTCATTATGGTTAATTTCAAACCGAAACAACCCAATTTTGTTACTGTCACTGGAAGAAGGTCCAAGAGCACCTAAATCAGAACTCAGAGCAGTTCCTTACAACTCTCCTTCCCCTGGGAGGGGTCTTGAGGGGGGAATGGGGTAAAATAAAAGTTATTTTTAGAAAACTCTCGCCTTATTTCTTTTACTGTTAGTAAGGAAACATTTGCTGCTCATTCACAACTCCCAATTAAATCTCTTTTGCCTCAGCACCATGCCCACATCCCAGCCAAAGCAGGTCCCCTGTTGCCCTCCCTCCAGTCCACCTCCATTCTCCTCTTCCTCATCGTCAGTTTCCCCCAGTTCTTTCCCTGCAAAATCCTTGGTGTGGCTCCTTTGTCCACCTCTGTGTCTCTCTCTCTCCACTCAGACACCCTAAACAGGACGTGAAGTTTGCCATCTACGGCTTGGTGGTGTGAAGTACGCTCAGTGTCGTTTCATCTCGTGATGCTGAGACTCCCCAGCCGGGTGTGGATGTGAGTGAGAAGCTGCAGCCCTATGCCACCTGGCCTAGCTCATTTTCACCTTTTCCTACCAGTTTTGCTCATCTCTTCTTCTGTCCATGGGTGCTTAAGTGGCTTCAAGCCCTTGGCTATGCAAAATTCCAGAGATGTAAGAGCAACTTTAGCTCTTTTAGGTTCCATCGCAAGACAAAGACAATACACCAGCTCCTCGACTGTGTGGTTCCAGTGTTAAAAACGAACGTGGATTGGAGACGGGCGAGGACCTCGGAGCAGAGCAGGATGAGGCGGACAGAGTGTTTGAATGTAGGCTCTGCTGTGTGGGTGGCATAACTTCTGGTAAGTTATCAAGTTTCTTTTTGCCCCGTTGGTTCATCCATAGAAGGAAGATCACATTTCCCTTATTGTTTGTAAGCATCAAAATGATAGCCTTATGAGAAGGAAATGACCTCTCTGCTCACCCCAGGTTCTCAGTGAAGTTAGCCCTCACTAAGGGATCACTGTTCTTATTTCTAGGGTTTTGAAATAGGCTTGAAAAGATAAGAATTTGGTCTTGAAGTGGAGGGAGGCATGGCAGAAATGCATGAAGGAAGGCACTGAAGCACAGGGCTGGGGGGTAGTTTCCAAATTTAATTAACACAAATACAGGACACCTGGTGAAATTTGAATGGTTTTTTTGTTTGTTTGTTTGTTTGTTTGTTTTTGGTTTTTTTTGAGACAAGGGCTCGCTTTGTAGTTCAGGCTGGCCCTGAGCTCACTATGGAGCCCAGGCAAGCCTCAAGCTCAGCAATCCTCCTGTCTCTGCCTCTCGAGTGCTGGGATTACAGGCATAAACCACAAGGCCCAGCACTGTGGTATGTGGTATTGATTGCTGGTGGGTGTGAGTCACCACGCCCAGCATTGTATGTGGTTACCAGGATTGAACTCAGGACCTTACGCTTGCGAGGCAGGCACTAGAACCACTGTGCTAAATCTCTGGCCCCGAATGATTTTTTTTAAATCAGTGTGCTTATATATATTGAGATAATAGAAAAATACTCTGTAAGACATACACTAAAAACACATTTGTTTACCTGGGAGAGCTATAAATATCTAAGACACATACCTCTTTCATTCTATTTCCTTGGTGACTCAGTTCTCTTTAATATTCCCTCATTATTTTGCAGAAGTTGCTTATAAAATTCCTTGCAATTACAGACTGTGATCTATTTACATGTTGACATGACTTCAGCAGTGGTCACACCCAACTTTTATTCTGTTCTTTGGACTCTGGAATGTTCATTAGTGAGAACTCATGCCCAAAATGAGCATGAGAAACCAGCATAATGGACATGTACACATAAAAATTAACAGCTCTGAGAACTGCTCTTCAGATCTGATTGGTTGGAGAACATCCACCCTTTATAGCATAGCTTGCTCTTCTGTTCTTCAGGGTTGCATTACACATCTTGGTCTAGGGCTTTTGAAAATTGTTGCTCATTAGCAAGAAGGAATGTTGTCACCAACTTTTAGTCTTTTAGCTAAGGGAATACTCCTATATTGCTCTTTCAATTTCCATAAATTTGTTACCAAACTGACGTTGAGAATTATGAATAATTCTCCCTAATATGTGGAATCTAAAAAAGATCACAAAAAAGTAGAAGGGAAGCTGTTACTGGGTAAGAGGAAGATATTGGGGAGTGTGAAGTGGTTATTAGAAGGAATGGATATGAGCAAAATATACACCTTGAACCCCCTCATACATGAAACTAGGGGGAAGATCGGGACAGGGCAAGGAAGATTGGAGGGGGGTAAAAATGATCAAAGTACGTTATGTGCCTATCTGGATCTGCAACTTGAAATCCTTAATCTGTATAACCAATGAAAAAAGAGTGAAAAAACAAAGGGAGGAGGGAGGAGGCAGCATGGTGGCACAAACCTATAAACACAGCACTCAGGAGGCCAAGGCTGAAGAACCCTGCAAGCTGAGAGTTCAGGGACAGCCTGAATTACATAGCCAGACCTTGCCTCAAACAAACAGAAATAGGGCTGGGGGTTTAGCTCAAGTGGCATCGTGTCTACCTTGGGCTCAGAAGGGCCCGAGTTTGATCCCCACTACTGGAAAAAGAAAAACTACAAACAAGATATAAGTAAGCTTCATTCATTGGGTTATTTTAAAAGTCAAGGATTTGTGGGACTTTTCTTCATAATTAACAGTGTGTCAAATAAATGGAGGATTCTTTCAACCACACTGATAAAAGATTGCCAGTGGGTTTTTTACTATGAGAAATGAAAAATTCCAAATGTTAACAGAATCATAAAAATCCCATAACTGCTCATTTGGATGCTATAAATGCTGAAGTAAGCAAACAATTTCACAACAATTACTTCAAGCTCAGTGGAAGACACCCAAAGCTATTTGTGAACATCATGCAAAATATGGCAAGACAGCTGATTCCTTCCATAAAATCACTCAAGCTTTACTTCAACTTTGAATAAGCATTGCACCTTTATGCAAACATCCACCAAAAGTTTTATTTGCATTATCACCAACAAAAGCAGTGAAATTTTTCTCATTAACAGCTAACTCAGTTTCTGGAGAACTTTGCTGTTGTTTCTGCAGTCTCATCTGGAAAGGATTCTACTTGCATTACCCACATAAGCCAGCTGTTTTCACCACTGAACAAATTGCCCAAGTCTTTTTCTGTATTGTGATTACTTGTGGCTGTGACATAGACAGTGAGGCATTTTTATTTTGGCAATAGATTTTATCCTAGCATTTGAAAATGTGCTTGCAGTTTGAAAACCAGAAAATGCTTCAGTTAGTAATATGTTAAGGTTTTTGAGCCGAATGATGCTGATACACAGTGCAGAAAGCCATTCCAATGTCTGCTGCAATTACTTTCTCAGTCTGAGCTTCTCTTAATGAAAAATGTATGAGTTGTATGGTTTTCTCAGTACTAAGGGAATTAATTGTTGAGGAAACTACATCAACAGTGGGAGATAGCTTATCCGCTCAGCTCACAGCCCCTTCACCTATAACAGCCGTGAACTTGTAACGAACCATAAACGCGAGTCCAGCTGCTCAAAATTAAACTGAAGTTGGTGTCTGATGAAAAACCCAAAAGCCAACTTTCTGTTTCCCCTGCAAGAGAGAACTGTACGGGTACGGCAGAGTCTACTCAACAGTCCAGAGCTCATTTCATGTAAACCGTTGGGTATCTCGGCTTTCGGGAGCTGGTGGGCTATCAAGCGGAAGAAAGTCGAGACACCTAAGAACTTTGAGCTAAATTAGCTTAAACTCAGCCTTTTACTTCCATTTCGAAGCGCACTCACCCGAGTGAGGAGTTTCCTGATTGGCTGTTGTGTCAAGGAGGCTGGTGCTGATTGGCTGATTTAAGGGCGGACGTGTATCTGTTTATTTTCGGTCGTAGTTAGTTACTGGAGCGAGGCAGTTGCTGAGTAGAGGACTTTAAGGATGTTTGTACTGACTAAATTCTCAGTTACTTGGTGGTTGCTCTTCGGGACTCGGATTTCTACCAAGAACAGCGCTCTTTTTTCTTTCCTGAATGTGAAGATAAGTACTTTTAATTCTAGGTCTCTCGTGCATTTCGTTCCTGTCCCAGTCTGCTAAAGATCATAGAGATTGTATTTCTGGAGATACGTTTTTCTGCACTCTTTTTTTTTTTTTTTTCTTTCCCAGTACTTTGTCGTTTACATGCCTTAAGTGCTAGTTCCTATGGAAGAAAAATAGCTCTGACAAGATGTTGAAGTGATTGAAGGGAAAAAGGGGGAACACAAGATACTAAAGGCGTCCTAACAGTCAATACCAGTCATAGGAGAAAATACAGGCTGTGTCCTACTGGGTGGAAGACAGGGGACGCCCAAGAGAAGGAAATCGAACTTTCTCCTAAAAGGCCATTTATTGTGCCCCCGGTTATTAAAAGGAAATAGTGAAACAACTTAAAGTGTCTGTCAGTCAGAAACAGCTTGAACACACTTTTGTGCACCTATAAAATGAACAATATCATTATGTTCTATTTTATACCTATAAAATTCTTTAGTGCAGCCATTATAAGTGATTGTCACAATAGTTAAATTGAAAAAATCGATATGCAGCGTTGGTATCATTTGTACTAAAAAATGCATGGGGGAAGCCAGTGGCATACCGCAATTGTAATTGCTAACATCCCAAGCCCTGGAAAAACAATGCACGAGGGTCAAGATTAGAATAAATACACTGTATACCCCTGTGCACATAGACTGTCTAGGAAGATATTCCAGAAGCACATCACAGTGAGAGAGGGGAACAAACCAGGGGCAGAGGGAACTTTCCTTTCTGTGGCTCCTCCTCTTTATACTGTTAGACTTCCTTATCTTCTAGGATGCATTGCCCATGTTAATTTATTTTTGAAACATTGATTTGAAAAATCAAAGAGTCAGGCATGTGGTGTACACCTGTAATTCCAGCACTTGAGTGGCTGAGGCTAAAGCGGGAGGATTGCCTTGAGTTTGAGGCCAGCCAGGGTGCTATAGTGAGTTCAAGGACAGCCTGAGCTACATAGCAAGCCCTTGCCTCAAAAAAAATCAAGATAGACCAGATAGATAGATGATAAAAAGATAGATAGATAGATAGATAGATAGATAGATAGATAGATAGATAGATAGATAGGTAAAAGTCAAATGTGTGGTTTATGCATGGGCAGGAGGCACAGAAAGATCTGAGCATGTGGACAGGATGCTTTCAGAGCCCTGTGACTCCTCTGAGAGCCTGGCTACCCAGCTTTGTGGGGCATTTTCCATGTTTCAGAGCCTCTTACACATCACAGAGCACAGGAAATACCCCGAGCGTGGGAAAGGAGTCTTTTGCTAGGGTGGGGAGGCCGCATCACCCTGCAGTGAATAGCCCACACAAAGAGCTTGTAGTGCACTTTCTAAGTAGCACGAGGACCCAAAGGGACAGCAGAATGAGTTCTTATCTTGCGTGTCCTTGCTTCCTGGGAGCTTCACTGCTGGTGGAGATAAAAATCAAGACATCTCTAAAGCTTCCTTAGAATTTCATTACAGGAAGTTTCCTCTTTTGGGAGCTGGCCTGCTTTGAGGACAACGGTTTCCTATCAGAAACAGATACCAGCAGCACAGAATGGATGGCAGAGACAGTGTGGTGACATGTGTGACAGTGGAGGAGCTGGGGACAGCTCGTCCACTGAGAGATAAGCAGCCTCATCACAGCACTCTTACGTGTTGAGCACTCACTGTGTTCCAGAGACTGTTCCAACTACTGTGCACATACTTTCATTTCGTCTCCAGAGTACTTCTATGAAGCAGGCATGGTTACTTCAATTTTACTGGTAAAAAGAACTTGCATAGATCGTTTATAAGTGGCCAACCCAGGGTTTGGGCTTCTACAGCACAGTTCTAAAAAGTAATGTGATGGCACAATTCCAGAATATCTGCACTGGGGAGGCTGAGTCAGGGAGACAGCAAGTTTGAAACCAATCTGAACTGTATACCAAGACCTGTGTAAGTCATGCATGTGTATTCTCCCCCCCATCTCTCCCTGTCTCTCTCTCTCATATTTTTTTTAGACAGGGTCTCACTGTAGTTCAGGCTGGCTCTGAGCTCACTATGTAGCCCAGGCAAGCCTCAAACTCAGCAATCCTCCTGCCTCTGCCTCCTGAGTGCTGGGATTACAGGTGTGAATCACCACACTTGGCATTGTGGTGTGTGGTTACCAGGGATTGAATTTGGGACCTTGCACTTGCAAGACAGATGCTGGACCTGGGCTAAATCCCCGGACCTCTCTCCCTCTCTTTGTCTCTCTCTCAAAGCCATCAGACATTCAGTGAGTGCCTATTATGTTTCCCAGGATGAGAAGAGTTATGGAAAACATTTGATGCCCTGAGTGCCAGAGTAGCTCCTGGAATGTGAAGTATTTTGGTGGTAAAATATACACAACATAAAAGTTCCCATTTTTAAGTATAGAACTCAGTGGACTGTGATGATTTGTTAGTGAAATGAAATTCACATAACAAAATTGGTCATGTAAAATCAATTCAGAAGCATCAAGGACATTCATAATGTTGTAAACCACTGTGTCTTTAATTCCAAAACATTATCACCCCTAAAGAGAAACTCTCTACCAGATAAAGAGGGTTCATTGTCAGTGCCCTCTCCTTCCTGCCTGGGTCACCACAAATCTGTTTTGTCTGCATGGATTTGCCTATGCTGGGTATTTAGTCTAACTTGAATTGTACAGTATGAGAACTTTTCTGTCTGAATTCTTTCACTTAGCATGTTTCTGTGGTTCCTCTGCATTTTTTTTTTTTGCCTTTTGAGACAGGGTCTCGCCTTGTAGTTTAGGCTGGCCCTGAGCTCACTATGGTGCCCAGGCAAGCTGCCGCAAACTCAGCAATCCTCTTGTCTGCCTCCTGAGTGCTGGGATTACAGGCATGAGCCACCACATCCGGCATTGTGGTATTCGGTGTTGATTGTTGGTGGGCGTGTCTCCACGCCCAGCATTATATGTGGTAACCGGGGATCAAACTCAGGACCTTGCGCTTGCGAGGCAGGCGCCGGAACCACTGAGCTAACCCTCCGGCCCGGTTCCCTTGCATTTTAACGTGGAATATTCTGGATGCATATACCAGTTTGTATCCAGTCCTTTGCTGATGGGGATTTGGGCTGTTTCCGCCTTTGGCTCTTCTGCTGTGAGTGTGTGTGTCCATGTACTTATTAGAATGCATATTTTCTGCTCTTTGGGGTATATATTGAGCAGCACAGTGTTGGGTCATGGTAACTCTTTGTTTACCTCCTCGAGGAACTGCCACAGTAGAATTGGACATTTTGCCATTAGAATATTTCCTTTGTACCTTGGCTTCTCTCTGTACAAAAGGAAAGGCAAGCTTCTTTGCAAGATGACTAAGGAACATAATGTAGTAGAGTGGAGACAAGACATGCTGGCTAGTGTGAATCCCTGCTCTACCACTTCCTAATTGCATGTGCATAGGCTCAATGATGAGCCTCTTCAAATCCCAGTTTGCTTATTTATAGAAATAAGGAGTGGAATGATTCCTTATTTCCATCCGTTCCATCCGTCCACCATTCATTCAGTGTATCTGCTGCAGGTTCACTACAGGCTGGCACTGGGAATACTGAGAACATCACAGAGTTTACAGACTGAGGGAAGGAGAGAGGAAAGACTCAGAGATGAACTATTTTGCAGAAGGAAGAATCCTTTTGTCATGGCATTAATCACCTGCTTGCCTCATATGTGGACGATGTGGCCCACGTCTTAGTCCTGTCCTAGCAGTTAACAGAGCCTCCAGGTTATTTCAGGATCTGGGCTGCAGGAATTGGCTGGCTCAGTGGAAGGATTATGGAGGAAAGATGGGGATAACTTCTAAATCAAGGAAGAGCTAAACAGTTCTCAGAAGGGTGTGGAAGTGCCCAGGCAGTGATGAGACCCTCAGCTTCGCTGCTGTGGCTTGGCTTCCTAGATGACTGCTCCAGCACTTCCCCATTCAGTTTCTGGAGCCTGCTTGCCTGGCACTGCAGTGGTGTCTGCACATTGCCAGGGTCTCCCACTGTGTACAGAAGAGGACTGAGCACTCGCACCACGATTCTCATGCAGACAGCAGTAAAGTGTCCTGAGCGAGGGTGTCTTGGACAAAGTCACAGTTGGTAGAAGTCAACTTGAACTGAAAAAAAGAGAAGCAGGCCAGGAGGACAGAGGTGCGAACTTAGCTATCATGTCAACAGAAAATGCTGGCTGTTCCTTGCAAAGTCCTACGCAGCCATGAGGTGTTTATGAAGGCCCCTGTTTAAGTGACCACTGCTGTGTTACCTTTGGCAAAGCTCAAGTATGGCCTGCTGTCTTGGTTATTTTTCTTGTGGTTGAGACAAAATACCTGACACCCAAAGTTCTAGGAGGAAGATTTATTTAGCTCACAGTTTGTAGAGCTTTCAACCTGGAGTCAGGTGACTCCAAGGCAGGTGGCATGGCAGAGGAGAAATAGTCCGTGGCAAGCAAAACAGGAGGAGGAAGGAAAAGGAGGAGATGGAGAAGCACCCCTGCCGCCCTCTGTGCCTTTACATTCCATTCAGGACACAAGCCTGTTGGTTGGTGCCACCCACACCCAAAGTGAAGCTGCATCACCCACACCCTTAATCCACAACCACACCCCCTAATCCAGCTACTTCAAAACTTTCCACCTGTGACCTCACAAGGCTTTGGGGGGCTATGTAGACACAAGCTGTAACACCTACCATCCCTTTCTCATCTAGTATCTGGCAGCTCAGCCTCTCCAGCCTTCACAATAATGCTAAAATTTCTAGTTAAAGCCAAGTTTAGAGTATACATCTATAATCCTGGTACTCCAGGAGGTTAAATTCAAGGTCACCCTTGGCTATGTAGTGAGGCCCCGTCTCAAAAAAACAAAAAATAAAGAAAAAAGTGAAAAATAAAAGTGACTGTGGGGCATGATTGTAAGTTAGTGACAGCCATGGTTTATGTAGCCGGGTCTGGGTTACATGTCCAGGACTACGTAGTGAGACTATCTCAAAAAAAGAAAAGAAGGGGGCTGGGGACTCACACCTGTAATTCCAGCACTCAGAAGGCAGAGGCAGGAGGATTTCTTTCTTTCTTTTTTTTTTTTTTTAAGACAGAGTCTTGCTTTGTAGTTCAGGCTGGCTCTGAGCTCACTATATAGTCCAGCCAAGCCTCGAACTCAGCAATCCTCCTGTCTCTGCCTCCCAAGTGCTGGGATTACAGGCTGCGCCACCACACCCAGCACTGTGGTATGCGGTATGTGGTATTGATTTTTGGTGGGTGTGAGTCTCCACGCCCAGCATTGTATGTGGTTACCAGGGATCAAACTCAGGACCTTGCCCTTGCGAGGCAGGTGCCGGAACCACTGAGCTAACCCTCCGGCCAGGCAGGAGGATTTTTAAGTTCAAGGCTTGCCTGGGCTATATAGTGAGCTCAGGGCAAGCCACTGCGAACTCAGCAATCCTCCTGTCTCTGCCTCCCGAGTGCTGGGATTACAGGCATGAGCCACCATGCCCGGCACTGTGGTATGTGGTATTGATGGCTGGTGGGCGTGAGTCACCACGCCCAGCATTCTATGTGGTTAGCGGGATCGAACTCAGGACCTTGCGCTTGCGAGGCAGGCGCCAGAACCACTGAGCTAAATCTCTGGCCCTGTATCATCCCTTTTAATAGAGGAGGAAGCTGAGGCATGATGACCTCACCTATGTGATGACAGAGCCAGTTCCCGTGCCAGCTCCTGCCTGGCAGTCACACGCTGACTAGGGATGCTCTGTCCATGCAGCCTTCTTTTTTTTTGCTTTTTGAGACAGGGTCTCGCTTTGTAGTTCAGACTTGCTCTAAGCTCACTATGTAGCCCAGGCAAGCCTGGAACTCAGCAATCCTCCTGTCTCTGCCTCCCGAGTGCTGGGATTACAGGCGTGAGCCACCATGCCCGGCATTGTGGTATGCGGTGTTGATTGTTGGTGGGCGTGAGTCTCCACGCCCAGCATTATATGTGGTTACCGGGATCAAACTCAGGACCTTGCGCTTGCGAGGCAGGCGCCGGAACCACTGAGCTAACCCTCCAGCCCCCACGCAGCCTTCTTACCGTGTTTATATGTTTGCTTATGTACTTGTTCGTATGTAAACATACTTCAGTGAATGACCACCGAAATCCTAATTTGTAAAGGACCTGGCCCAGGAGGCTGTCATTACTCCTGGACTCACAAATGGGTGCTTTCCGGACAGGACAGACAGTAACTATTTCTCCCCACTTTAGCTTAGGACTCAGTGCACAGCCATGTGGTGTGCGGGGGCTCTTGAAGCTTCCCTATCTTCCCAGTGAACTTGATCCTCCAAACTTCTCCTTCATCCCTGTAACGCAACAAACTACATTTAAAGGCCAGTTCCTGCAAAATGAGAGCACTTCTTAGGCAATTTTCTTGGGAAGGGAAGAATGCTGTTGTCATGGGATAGATGTGACATTTCTTCCTAAATTTTCTATTCATAATCTCAGGAATCCTCCTCAGGACCCAGCAGGAGAAGGGGAATGGAGCCCCTGCCCCAGGAGCACCCTGGGGAGAGTTACCAGAGTGGCACTGCCTTCCGCAGGGGCAGTGGGGAGAATGCAGGTTCCTGGGCCCACCAGCCCCACAGAGGCCGTGATCTGGGAGTCCCCATGGCCCTGCATTTGGTGCATTTCAAGAGCACCACTCTTCACATCAAGGGGAAGGTGACTGAAGCAGGGCTAGAGTCATCCTCAGGGAGAAATGTTTCTAAAAATCACTTCATGGATGCTGCCTT
This sequence comes from Thryonomys swinderianus, assembly GCA_004025085.1. NCBI lineage: Eukaryota > Metazoa > Chordata > Mammalia > Rodentia > Thryonomyidae > Thryonomys > Thryonomys swinderianus. The sequence goes on from PVIC010017549.1 coordinate 30,647, forward strand.
TTCTAGCCGTCGCCTGATGGCCTCAAACCTCTTCCTTCTCTTTCCTGCCTGGTTTGTCTTCAGGCTTCGCTTGCCTCATTACCATCTGCTTCCTCGCAGCATTGCTGTGCTATGTGCTAAGGCTCCTCCGTGAAGACAGAGCGGCGAGAATAATTACCCGCCACACACATACAGTGTGGGCCCCTCTCCACCCTCCCTCTGTGTTCTGCTCTTTGCCGCTCCCATTGCTGTGGGAAGCGACCTGAGGGTCGTCCCTGTGAGGCCTGGAGATCTGCACTGGGTGCTGCCCTAACCAGCAGTGAGGAGGTCTACACTATGAACGGTGCTGCCCAGCTCCCAAGAGAGCTGCAACCTCATCTTGAAAAATGGGATCTGTCTAGTTGCTGCCTTGGGTGCCAGATCAGTGGCGACAAGAGGTAAACAACCTCTGGCCCAAGGTTATTCTCCGTCTGTTCCTCATTTAAGAATTTGCTGTTCTTTCCTTAGCAATTGGGTTGATCAACAAACTCCTTTGTGATGTGCTGAGAATAAAGTTATTCTTGTCTCTAGACAGCTTATCTAATAGACTGGAATTGGCACAAGAAAGGTGGCCTCCAGACAGTAGACGATAGGGAAGTTACATCTCAGAAAGAAAGAACTAGTTGTAGATCAGGTGTAAGAATTAAAACACTATTTCATTTTTCTTTTTTTACTGACTCTGCAATTCTCTGTTTCCAAGTCTCTAACTAACCCTAAATATGACTATAGACAATTGTTAGCTGCTTCTGACATCACTAATGTCCTTGAAATCTGTATAAGTATAGCACTGTGAATAAACTCGGGGCCTGCTCAGTATTGACTGAGAGGTCCTCCCAATCCCATTATTCTGTCTTCTTTCTTTTCTCAGCCACACCCCTGGACTTCGCAAACCCGCTGTTTTGTCCAGCAGGCTCCGGCACACTGCATTGTGGGGAGGCAGGTGTGCAAAGACCTTTGTGAAGCCCAGAGATGAATTTCATAGAAATCAGATTGTGTTTGCATTTGAGGCACTGATATTTTGTGCCCAATTTAATATGGGCTGAATTGAGAGCATGGGAGTCTGTTCTCTCTCCTGGGCTGACCTTCCCTTCCCTTCTTCCTGAGTTGTTTATTTCTTTATTTTTTAAAAGTTGAATTCTTTATTGGTACAATTTATATACATCTCACAATCACATATAACATTGGGGAATTTGTACCAGTATATGACACAGGTTAATTCTCATTTTTACCCATATCCCTACCCACCCACACCTCCCCACCCCCTTTATACATACTTTTATTTTCTTTCTGTATCATATTTATTCCTTCCCCTCATTACATTCCCACACCAAATTTCATATGGAAATTTCCCACTCTATAAAAGCCATCATACTTTCTAGAGCTCATTTGCATCTACAGGTGTTCATGTCAAAGAGAAGATCTGGAATTTGCCTATCTGTGATCTATTGACTTCACTTATTAGTATATCCTCCACGTGTCTCCATTTGCACCTAAATGGATCAATCTTGTCATTCTTTATGGCAGAGTAATACTCCATTTTATTAAAAAACCACATCTTCTTTATCCACTCTCCAGTTGATGGACATTTGGGTTGTTTCCAAGATGGAGCTATCATGAACTGAGCTGCTATGAACAAGGGTGTACATCTGTCTTTCCAATGTGATTTTTAAAATTCTTTTGGGTATATTCCTAGCAGGGGAATAGCAGGGTCAAGTGGGACCCCTAGTCCTAGTTTTCTGAGAAATCTCCACACAGATCTCCACAATGGTTGCACAAGTCTGCAATCCCACCAACAGTGGAGAAGGGTTCCTTTCTCCCCACAGCCACGCCAGCATTTATTGTTGGTTGATTTTGTGATTGCGGCCATTCTTTGTGGAGTGAGATGAAATCTCAGTGTTGTTTTCATTTGCATCTCTCGAATGACCAGTGATGTTGAACATTTCTTCATATGTT
>PVIC010017550.1:0-17453 GCA_004025085.1 Thryonomys swinderianus
AAAAAAAAAAAAAAAAAAAAAAAGAAAATTTACCAATATGCCAACCCTGAGTTAATGTTTCACTGTTCGCATGTGCTGGTATCCCGTACACTCAGTGCTGACGATGCCAGAACCCACCTGCGGATGCTGATCCTTGCCTTGTGCCCATGGCAGGGTGGTGACTGCTGACATCTCACTCTCTTTAGCCTTTCATGCCTTTTTCTGGACCCCCTTCATGCCTTTTTTGGTGAGGAAGTAGTACTGATTGAACGCAGGGCTATTACACTGAGATCCTTTGGTATTTTTCATTTTGAGATAGGTTCTCGCTAAGTTGCTAAATTGCCCGGGCTGGGCTTGAACTTTTAATTTTCCTGTCCCAGCTTCATTGGGTGCTGGGATTACAGGTGTGCACTCCCACGGCTACCTTCGTTTCATACTCTTCGTGTAGGATGTTGTTTCTGTGGTTTATATCTATTAACAGTTAATAAAGCCAAGAAACTTTTAAATACTTCCATATTTATTAAAATAATAATAGAACCATTTCATGGAAAGTCACTTTATGATAATCTACTATATTTTCTAAAACAAAAAGCAATACTGAAAGAACATCGTGCAGTTATGTGCAGATCTCCATGAATCTGGTTGGACACACTGTGTCTTCCCATTAGCACTTCTGTCGCCACAGCTGCAGCCCACACCTTATGCTGGGACAGAGTGGAGCCAGCTTGAGGCTGGTCCCTGACACCCAGTCAAGGCTCCTGGAGGTCCCAGGCCCGCTTTGAGAAGCTGGTGCTGCCATCCCCTGTGCAGCCCCAGGCAGACTGTCCACCCACACTTGGCCGCTGACTGCAGGGAGTTGACCCATCTGGGCACAGCCCTCCTACCTCCTCTGGGGTGTTCACTACCACTGCTCCACCACAACCCCTTTCTCCCAGCCTTATCTTCCACAACCTGATACAGGAGGGGCTGCCTAGCTGAGCTGGGCTTTGTTTGGCCCTGGGCAGCATCTCCAGCTCTGAGTACATACATTTTGCAGCCATCAGAGCAGGAAGTGCTGTGGTGAGTCTACCAGCAGGAGTGCAGGGGCTGAGCACAGCCTCAGGCAGGGATCAGAAGCTACCCAGTTCCCTAACAGAGTTATAAGGGATGAATGGAAGGTTACTGGATGAACTCATGGAAGCTGCATGTTCACACTAATGGGGAGAGTGACTGTCATTCTGAGATGCTTGAGGTGACAGAGATGCTGGAGTCTGCTCACCTCAACTGTTTGGGCCGCTGGAGTCATTCAGGATCCAGGCTGGGTGAGCCAGGATCCCTGCTGGCTCAGAGCTTTCCAGTCTGGTTTCTGGGCCTCCTTTTTTGGTGTTTTCCATGACTTGCCAATGGCCCAGGAAATAACTGTGGGTGCATGAGCTGGGACCCTGCCCTGCCAAATCTTCTGAGTTGTGGCATCACTTGGTGGGCCAGTTCCCAGGGCAGGCAGTACCATGTCTCACTGCTCTGCCCCAGCTGTGCTGCAGCCAGTGTCCCATGCATGGCCCTGTATGAGTTTGAGTGCAGGCGAAGGCAGCTGCAACCCAGCCCTCACATGTGGGGTGCAGGCTCCTTATTCCCCTTGCCATCATCCCTGCCATTGAGGTCCCCAGCAAGTATGTCTGTTCAGAGATGGGGTGGTCTACACGGTAGTACAAGGCATCTAGGCCCAAGGGTACTCTGAGTGTGGCAGGTCACCTTTAAGCACAGCACGTCTGTGTGTGACGTTGCCCTGTGCGTATGTGCTGCCGTATTACATAGCACATCAGGTCCTTGTGATGCAGCATGTGTGTGTGGTGTCCATGGGATGCACAGCAGTTGTGTGTCTCCATGCATATGAAGCTGGGTGGTCTCTTACTAAGCAGTTCCTGTGTGCTCTGCTGATATGCGGGATGCCTGTGTGTTTTGAGGATGGTAACACTTCAGGAAAGCGCTATATGGGTAGATGGAGAAATACCTGCTGTTGTGCCAGTGCAATGGGATGTGGGGTATCTGGTACTCACCAGGGCTCAGTCCATTCATGTTGCCTGGCTGAAACTGAAATCTCCGGGTACCTGTGGATATAACTAAGTTCCCTGTAAACATCAACACTTCTGCCACCTAGGCTCATCCAATCTGCCTGCTCCAGCAGTTTTGAGTAGCCATGTGAGCCATGGACACTTGTCTCAGTTCATATATCCATGCGTGCATCCTTGCCCTTGCTTGGTGGCAGGTAGAGAACACTAAGGGCAACCTAAGGCCAGGGTCTCCCTTGGGGCTGGTGTGGTCAGCAGCCACTGCTACAGATTGTCATACTTCCTCTCTGGGCCATAGTTGGGGCCTTTTAGGTGGGCTCCTGCCATACACACTGGCTCAGTAGGACAGGGCTCAAATGGAGACATCTGTGCAAGTCTCAGCCAGGAAGGCCTTCCAGGGGCTGGTGTTGTAGTTGTCACTGGGCCCTGGAGGAGGGCTGTCCCAGGTGTGCTATGCAGAGCAATACTGGACAGGCAGTTCCAGGTGCAGCGGTAAGGGTACTGTGCAGATGGTCTTGCTGCCTGGGAGAGTATGTCCATGGCAGGAGCCAGGTATCGGAGCCAGGCTCAGGGCCAGTCCTCAAGGTCCAGCAGAGCTGCACAGGCAGACTCTGGGTGAGGTCTGTCAGCTGGGCTCCACGAGGGTGGGCTCCTAAATCCCCGCAGGACTGCATGTTCAGCCTCACCAAAGGCCCAGGAGCAAACCTCAAATGCCAGCGGGGGGCGACCTGGGAGGGGAAGCAGCCCCTCGATCCTATTGTCCTGCCACACGCCCTGGACAGACAGCTCCCCCACCAAGAAGAAGGCAAGAGCCTTGTCTTGTTCTCTTAGAAGAGGGAAAAAATGAAACATCTGGAGCCCTGGGGTGGTGGCAGGAAGTGGCACGTCATCCTGTCCCAGCTCTTTGTGGCTGGCCGGCCTCGATGGGAGCTCCTAGCTTCCTGGGGGTCATGTGTAGCAACGCTGGTGGCCGGGGGCCAGCCTTCTGGGGGACAGGGCAGGCGGTGGGGCAGGCAGGCCTGTCTTCCTGTGGGTGGGCTCTGTAGCCTACGTGCCCTGTCCCAACACACCAAGCTCTTCCTGCACCACCCTGGTGGGCTGTGCTAAGTGTGAGGGTCAGGTCTGGGGCTCAAGCCCTCCTCTGTGCCTGGTGCTTCCCCTGAGCTGCTCAGCAGCCATAGGAAAGTGGCTGTTCTGGTGGCTGGGACTCTTGCTGGCCTCTTCGGTGGGGGGGGGGGGGTGTAGGTAACCTCTTATAGATCTAGGCTGGCCCACAGCTGACTGCTGTCCCTCTTCCTCGCAGGTCACAGTCACCACCATTGGCTATGGCGACAAGGTGCCCCAGACCTGGGTTGGGAAGACCATTGCCTCCTGCTTCTCTGTTTTTGCCATCTCCTTCTTCGCACTCCCAGCGGTAGGTGCCTAGGGGGGCCATTTCCCTGCTCCCCAGCAGACTGGGCAGCAGGTCCTTTCCTAGAAGGAGACTCTCAGAGGTGGCTGAGAGCATTGTCCTCCAGAGCCTACCTGCCATTCCCCAGGGTCCTTTATAGCAGGGTGTGTGCAGCCTGGCATGGCTCTGCACAGAGATGGTGGGGTGCAGGCAGTGGGGGTGTCCAGTGGGGCCACCAGAAACATCTATTCCCTGTGCCTTCCAGAAGTCACAGACTGAGGGCAAGATAATGTAGTCCACTGCGTGAGTGCAGGTGTGCAAGTATGTGTGCTATGCGTGTATATATACAAGTGGTAATATAGTCTACACTTATGCACATGTAGTTGTATATGTATACTGTACACATGTTGTATACCATATGTGCCTATACAGGTGTCTGTGTGTTGTATTTGTGTGGCATGTGTATCTGTTGTATGTATATGTGTGAGAATGTATGCACATATTTGCATATGTACCTGTATATATATGTAGATAGGTGCGTACATGTGTTATGTGTACATGTATGTGTATCACATGTACACAATGGGTGTCTAGATGTGTGTTTCTATGCACATGTGTGTAGACACTTTACATGTGTGGGCATGTACATGTGCATGTACATGGCATAAATTTGCACTAGTATGTATGTGTCTTGGTGTAGGGGCCCCGGTCCCTTCCCGGTTAGGGAGTACCCTGGTTGCTCCAGCAGCCGTCTGCATGGTGACAGCAGCAGACACCTCCACTGGAGCGGCCTCTGACTTCCAGACTGATCTCAGTATCCCTGGCCTGGCACATACGGATGGGCCCACCCACGTTGCTCCCCAGAATGGTCCCAGGGATGGCTGAGGCCCCTTGCTGGCAGGCCCAGGTGTGTGCTTTGCCCTCTAAACTGAGGCGGGCTGACCACCCCTGGGCAGGTCTGGCTTCCTAGATCCATTCTGAGCCTGCCACATCCCCCACATCCTTGCCTGTGGTGGGGCCCTGGCCAGTGGCAGCCTGCTTGGTGGTGAGCCTCATTTCTGTCTCTCCCAGGGGATCCTTGGCTCTGGGTTTGCTCTGAAAGTCCAGCAGAAGCAGAGGCAGAAGCACTTCAACCGACAGATCCCGGCTGCCGCGTCACTCATCCAGGTGTGCCCCATGTGCTCGGCCTTGACCAACTCCCCTCATCATCGTCCCTGTCACATCCAGCCCTTGTGTCCCTCTGGAAGTTGGAACCACCCTTGGCCTCTGCACTGACACAGCCCATGGGACACAAGGTCTTTATACTATGTGCCCTTCCCATGGCACAGGTACCTCACTTAGGGACATATCTGCTTTTAGGGTGCCAGATGGGTGTGGGGGCCACAAGCCCTGTTTCCTTTCATGGCAACTCCTGGCAGAACCATTTGTGGCCACCCTTTGATCTGGTGTGGTCACCTATGGGCCCTGTCACCTCCCGGCAGCCCTGGGCTCCAGCTCCTTGCCCCTTTTGCCCCTCCTGTGACCCACCCCCTAGCAGAGCACAGGGTGTAATCTTGGAGGGAGAAGGCAAGAGGGCTCCAGGTGCCTGTCCTAGTTTGGGAAGTGGCTATTATTTCCCAATGAAAGGCATAGGCTAGGAGTCAGGCTAAGCAGAATGTAAGGGTGCCGGGGGAAGAGAGGTTCTGGAGGTGGCCGGAGACATGCTGGATGCTGCTGTTGTCCAGGGCCCACTGGAATGCACCAGACAGCGGGGATGCCATTTTACGTCAGTGAAAACTTGGGCACAGGAGCGATTCAAAAATCATATTCTTGTAAAATTTTGTTGGCAGGGCCAAGAAGAGGCTGGGTGAGGGGCCTGGGGCCCAGACATCAGGCTGAGTAGGCCACTGGTCACAGATGTGACTGTCCTCCCAGTGTAGTGGCTGCGGTGTTCAGAGTAGACCCCCAGACATCTGGGCTGAGTGCCCCTCAGCAAAGGTCTGGGGCCTAAACAGGCTCAGGCTGGTGGGGGTCGCCTTGCAGGGCTCTCTGCCCCAGGCAGGGCCCCAGTGAGAGGTGGGTGCTTGTCAGGGGCCATGGCTCTGTGGTTGTGGCACAGCCTGAGTCTCCACCCTGTTCCTCTGAAGCCCTTCCAGAACCAACGGTCTGAGGCCTGGACCTGAGGGCTGAGCAGGAAGGAAATAGCAGCCGCCATAAAGCCGAGGGGCCATGGCTGCGTGCTCCTGCTCAGGCCTGGCTTTATGGCTCCATAGTGTCTCCTTTCGGGGAGACCATAAATCAGGCCTATAAAACCCTCACTGTGGCAGAGCGTCTGTAGCAGGGGGCAGGTTTTGATTCCTCTTCCATGGGAGTAGCACATCCTGCAAACAAGGGGCTCCCTCAGAAGCCCTGGTCATGGTGGGAGGACGTGCAGGGGCCTGAGATGGAAGCAGCGGTAGCATGGGTGCTGTGGGGGCACACAGGAAGGGGCATTCGAAGAGGCGTGCATAGTCAGCTCCACATGTACATGGGACATGTAGACCTCAGGGACTTCCCAACTGCACAGATTACCTGGTATAGTCAGGACAGCTGCCCTGTCTGCACCAAGCGCACTCAGGAGTCCTACCAGTGTGTAGCACCTCCCCCAGGTGGCTCTCTTCCTCTGGATCACAGGACTGGCAATGATAGGACCACCACAGTGTCCTCAGAAGAAACCCTTGGCTTTGTGCTCCTGGGTACTGCACAGCTTCCCTTGCTTTCCTGCTGATGTATCTCCTCCTCCAGATCATCCCGTGGTGGCCACTGTGGGGGTCCTTTTAGACCAGTGATGGCAAGCTTTTTAAAGACTGAGTGCTCAAACAATAACCCTGAACTACAAAGTGCCAACACCACAATTAAATCTGAATATTGAAGTTTTACTTTAGAAAAAGCAACTCAGACAATTTGTGACATCATCACAGAGGTCTCTACATGTCCTCTGCAGCATGCATGACATAAGTTCTCCACCACTGGTCTAGATTAAAAACTAAAGCTTCACCTATGGATATCAGGGACTCCCTATAGCTACATGAAGGCCCTGGAATGCCCCCAGAAGGACTCTGCTTTCTGACCCCTCAGTCTCACCCACACCAGCTCTAGGGGCCCTGACTCCACATTCCACCCAGTGCCCACACAGGTCCCAGGTGATCCCTCCTCAGCAGCCGTTGCCCACCCAGAGGGTCCTGTTGTCCAGGTCTTTGCCTGTCCCCTGCCTTTAGCATGCATGCCAGATTTGTGTTCATTTGTGTGATCAGGGTCTGGTTCAGGGCTGGTCTATAGAGGAGCACAAGTGAGGTGTGTGTGTGGGGGAGCTGGTGGATCAGGGCTCCACAGCAGAGGCCTTTGTGGCCCCTGCACGATGAGTGGTACACATCTATGTGTGAGGCAGTGAGCTGCCAGGCTGGGAGGCACAAGCCCAATTGTCAAGACCTTGGAGGGCCTGGAGGTTTGAGTGGAGCTCCTGTCAGGCCCGGGTGTTGGGGTGGGGCTGCAGCTTCCTCAAAAGACCCTGGATTGTTCTACGGGTGACAGTCTCCCTCCTGCTCTCTGATTTCAGACTGCATGGAGGTGCTATGCTGCCGAAAACCCTGACTCTTCCACTTGGAAGATCTATGTACGGAAGCCCGCCCGGAGCCACATGCTGCTCTCTCCTAGTCCCAAGCCAAAGAAGTCTGCCATGGTAATGGTAACCAGTCCCCACCCTCCACCAGGGTGGGCTGCCTTCTATTGAGTGAGGGCCATGGGCCACAGTTTATGGCCAGGACCTTAGAGTACATTTGACCATGGTCTTTCAGCTCAGAGCAGTCCATGTCAGGGTGTCGGCATCACTGGTCTCTGGAGCCATATGCCCGAGGCTGGGTCCCTGCCATCCCAATGTCCCTACCCTTGGGCCATGCTGGCCTGGACACTCCAAGGCCAGGAGTATAGAGAGCCAGAGAAATTGCCCCAGGAACAGGGTATACTGGATTCTAGTCAGTTGCTGGAAAGCCAGGCTTTTGAGAGGCCCTTGTTACTGGGTTTTCTGGGTGCCAAGGGGGGAACGGTGTGGTATACCAGCTCAGAGAAAGGGGGTCTCACTGTCACAGAGTGGAGAAATTCCCACAGGCTTTGGGAAGGGGTCCTATGGTTTGGCTGGAGTGATGAGTGAAGGCTTAAGATTCAGTGCTGCTGGAGCTATTATAGCTGTTGTTCCCTCTGCTGGAACATTCTGTCTGACTTCCACACGGACTATCCAACCTACTGTATGAACTGTTTACTTGTCTCCATCTATCTGCACTCAGTGGGCTGTGAGGCCCTGGTAGCACCAGCATGGCATGGACCCACCAGAGCCTGGTCCATCTCTGAGGCTGCTAGAAGCTCGCTGTGGGCATGTACTATAAGCCAGGGGTACTCTGGGTGATCTGGGACCAATGGATGGCCTGGCAGAGGATGCCCACAAACTGCCAGCCTGTTGTGTGATTTTTTTTAGGTAAAGAAAAAGAAGTTCAAACCAGACAAGGATAACGGAGTGAGTCCTGGAGAGAAGATGCTCACAGTACCCCATATCACATGTGATCCCCCAGAAGAGCGGAGGCCAGACCATTTCGCTGTTGATGGCTATGACAGCTCTGGTGAGGAACCTCACTGGTGTGGCAGGGTGGGAGAGAGCAGGGCCAAAGCATCTCCTACATTTCTCAGGGACCCCCTAATGCACAAACAATCACTACTTTGCTTGGGAGCCTGATTGTGAGAATATTTTTCATCCTGTCTAATGGAGAATGGACACACATGGAAAACTTCCAGAAACTTCCGGAAACTTTCTAGTTGCTTTCCTTGAGTTTTTCCTGAAGATGAGGCTTTCAACATATTCTGTTGAGAGGAGCCTACATTCTGTAAGACCTGGTGACAAAACAGCAGGGCTGCCCAGGGTTCCGTGTTGCAGATCCTGGTTGCAGAGTTTCATCTGTTAAACTACCCAATGAGGCTCTTCCCTGGAGGTGGGGAGAGGATTGCTAGGAGACCAGAGTGCACACATCCAGTCCACACAGAAGCAATATGGCATGCTGGGAGTGACTAGTATACTGGTTGAGCAGTCATAGGGAGGGCCATCTGTGGGGACCCTGTGCAGTCCCTCCTGTGCTCCTTGATTGTGTCAGGTACTGGGGCAGGAAGAGGTCTCCTCTTGCCAAACAGACTTGTGGAGCATGCAGGAGGTTTCTGTCATGGAACCCAGTTCTGAAGAACACTTAGGAGGTCAAGTGTCTTGGGCAGTTCAGTGTGCTGTGCAAGTCCAGGAACCTCAGGTTCCTGGCCATGATGAAGAAAGCAAGCACTGGGGTTGTAGCATTGACTTTGTGAGTTGGGAGGGGGTGGCTGTGGTGGAAGGGAGCTGGTGCTCTCTGGCAGGTCTCCCTTCTTTGGTGACTTCAGTATCCAGTTCTGGAGGACTCTGATTTGGAATGGGTGAGTTCTCTAGCAGGTGTCTTGAAATGAAATGTGAATGGTTCTGGCTTTCTCTTTGTCTTGGGGCTAGTGTGGGTCTTTGAAGTATCTGGACTTGCACTAGGACTGATGTGGCCTGCATTTTTCCAGGAGAAGACATACCAAAGCCCATTGGTACCCAGCATCTTACTACCCTATGGGTCACTTCCTCTGAGGACTGTGTTCTATGCAAAGAGTAGAGTTACCTTTGGTGTCCATGGGATCCGGGTCCGCCAGTTTAACCAACTCTAGACCAAAAACATTAGAAAAGAAAATTGCATCCGTATTGAATACATATAGACCTTTTCTTGTTATTACTCTATAAACAATACAGTATAATCCACTATTTATTTGCATTTACACTATATCAGGGACTGTGATTTAATCAATACGAGAGGATGTGTGTAGGATATGTGCAAATACTACACCATATTATATAAGGGACTGAGCATCTGTGGATGTTGATATGCTCAGGGATTCTGGGAACAATGACGTGAAGATAAGGAGGGATGGCTATATTTACTGACTACTAGTGCCATACTACCTGTGAGATCCTGGGGAATATTCACAAAACCCATTCTTGGGGCATGGTCCCTGGGATGGATAGAGAACCTCTTTTGGAAGAACTTGGCTATTATAATTCCAGGAAGAAATAATCTAGGCCTCACCTTCAGAATGTGGGAGAGCCCTCCACTTCTGGAGGAAGAGGTTGGGAGGTCAGGCCTAGGGCACAAATGTATAGGAGTCCACTGCTACTCGGGCACCTACCAGTGTCCTGATGGGCAAGCAGCATGCCGAGGCTGTATGTCGGTTCCATTGGCCTAGTGTCTACCCATCAGAATCCTAGCTCTCCTCCTACTCTTCTAGGTCATGCCCCTGAAAAGACAACCACTTTGGAGGGACCTTTTTCCTTGCTTTCCCTCAGTGTGTGAAAGCTCTGTTTGGCTGAGTCCCATTGATGACCAGAGATTACTGTTCTAGCTCCGGGAAGCCAGTCCTTGCCACAGCATGCTGTGTGGCCAGGGCTCTAGGCCCAGCAAAAAGGAGAGTCCGTGTACTTATCCTCTCCCAGGGAAGTGGGGCTGGGGATTTAGAACCAGTGATATGCATCTAATAGATATCCTCTGACTTAATGCTCTTCCCTTCTGCTCTTTTGACATTTCCATGTCATTTTCTTCCCCTCTCAAACTTCATTCCAGTGCCTGGGACTCACTAGAATATTTTAGCACCCACTAGAACATTCCATCTTATTGGCAGTGTAACCATCTAGACCGTTGCACAGTGTGACAGACTACCCTCTTCCTGGTCTCTTGTGCTCACAGATGCTGACACCTGGCCCACCAAGCTCCAGCTTGTTCCAGGACACCTGACTGTTCTGTCTTTGGTCATTGTCCCTACCACTGAATCTTAGCAGAAGGGCAGGCAGTGTTCCAGAAACGGGCTGTGGTTGTTCTCTGCTCTTTGAGGCTGTCCTGGGCATCTATTTGGCAAGATGAAGCCTGAGTGCCTCTCCGTTGGGAGCCAGCCTCCTTGTGGCCTCATCAGATGGCATGGGATTTGGCTCAGACTTGGACACATCGCGATGCACCACTGGGACATGCCCCCTGCCCGCCCGCTGGAGCGGGCACAAAAGATAATTGTGCCAACAAATGCCCATTGCTCCCACAGCTCTGGCTTCCGGGGAGTAGGACCATTGTCTGGATGCAAATGGGGGCTTTCTGGGAATGCTAATAGGAAGGTTGGGCGTGACCAGAGGCGGCTGGGGATGCAGCCTGTGTGCTGGTCTTGGAGAAGCCTCACTCTGTGTTTGCTGAGCATGGGGCTGCCCAAGCTGAGGCCATGTATTCAGCTGGTTTCATGTTATTAAGTCGTCAGTGATGTCTGCTGCATGTTAATGAGGTACAAGTGCAGAGCAGGGCAGGCATCTTTTGTGGAAGGATCCCACACCAAGGCTTTTTCTCTGCTGCTAACATGGTAAGTCAGTCAGCCTAGACCAGAGCCACTGGAGTTTGGAGCCTGAGCCACAGGCCTGGTCTCCTGAGATCAGCCCTGCCCTGTGGGTTACCGGATGTGCCTATGTCTTTCACACTTGGGAGATTCTTGGAAAGCCCTTGCATGGAAAGAAAGAGTGCTAATCCCAGAGCAGATGCCATCACTGGGAAAGACTCACAGTCCCTGCTCCCAAGAGGCAGGGGCTGGGCAGCCATACACACTTTCACTGCAAGGCCCAAACTTGTTAGGCGTATGCTTTCTGGGTACAAGGACTGAGCCAGTTGGGAAGAGACCCTCTCAATCCTGGTATAGGTCACTCAGCTGCACAGAGCATACACCTCTTTCTCTGCAGAGACAAAAGTGAAGGACAAGGCCAGGGACTAACATGGATGAGGCACTATTGTCCATACGAGGCCAGGAATACCTGACATTCAGGTCCTAGCTGCTGCTTCTAGGGATCCTGCAGACTTACCATGTGCTTAGTAGGCATCCAGCCTAGGGAACAAAGGGGTACACACACACAGTACCCAGAGGTTCTCTCCACTTGGGCTTGTATGTTCTGCCTATGAGCCTGGCACAACGAGATGTAGTTGTGTATGCTTTCCACCCTCCTGCTCACTTGGTACACTCACCCAGGGAAACTGAGCCTCCCATTTTTCCCTTGTCTCCAGGTTTTACATCAGCACTCAGGGTGGGGAGCCCCCATATTGCTTTCCTTTTTGGAATAAGATCTCACTATGTAGTACAGGATGGCCTTGAAGTCACTATGTAGCCTAGAATGATCTTGAACTTCTAGCAGTCCTGCTTCAGGCTCCTGAGTGCTGGGATTATACCCATGCACTATCATGCCCAGATAATTGATTCTATCGGGACACCCCACTGACCTACCATCTTTAGTTGTCTCACCACCTTCTGAGCTTCACTTGAACTTTGGTAGACTTTGATTCTCTTGCCCTCCTGTCTCTTAGTCCACTTTTGCCTTTTTATTATTATTATTATTATTTTTTGAGACAAGGTCTCATTTTGTAGCTCAGGCTGGCCCTGAGCTCACGATGTAGCCCAGGCAAGCCTGGAACTCAGCAATCTTCCTGCCTCTGCCTCCCGAGTGCTGGGATTCACTTTTGCCTTTTTAGACATCCTCTGAATTGGTTATTCTTAGTGTCAGTTCTATATAAGATTAAGACTTGCCTGGTTGGGATGTGGGTATCAATGAGAATTAACTTGTGTCATGTACTGGTATAGATTCCCCAATGTTGTCTGTGATTGTGAGTTGTATATAAAATGTACCAATAAATATCTGAAAAAAAAAAGACTTACCTACACTGGCGCACAGATCTGCAGTTTCCCTTCTCACAAATTGTACTTTCTTTCTCTCTGAGGCCCTGGCTTCAGAGAGACCTTCCTAAGGTCATCTGAGGCTGTATGTTCAACTTTAGGCTACCTACAATTTTTTTTTTTTTGCCCTTGCTCATAGATGATAATTTGGTTGGGGGGGGAGTTTGTAAGATGTATTTTCTCTGAGAATTCTGCAGATGCCATTCTACTTTCTCCTGGCCTCTGTAGGTAGCCAAGTAATGACCATCTCTTCCTAAGAGACCTCTGTTGACCATGAAAAATTACCAGTGGCTTTGGTGTTCAGTAGTTTCACTTCAGTGTGTCATGGTGGTAGGCTATTTTTGTTGATCCTTCCTTTACTTGTTGGTGATTCTGATTCCTAACCTGAGGGTTTAGGTTCTCTATCATATGTAGAGGTCAGTGCCATGATACTGTATACTCACACACACACCCCAAGGGCTCCCTGTGATTCTCTTATCCTCCTGATCTGTGTCTCACACCTTCCATCTAGCCTCATCTATGTTCCTATTTCCAGGTGTAATTCACTGACAAAATCTCACCATTGAGATTTTGCTTTCATTTAACACTTATTTCTTCATTTTTGTACATCTTTGTGTGGTGGTTCAGTCTGCTTGACTTTATCACCTTAGATCTTTTTCATATTTTACATTATAAGTTTGAATTTTTAAAGTCACTTGAATGTGTTACTGTATAGCCTTTGTCTGATAGTTTCATTATCTATAGTTTGTGAAGAGTCTTGTTCTGTGTACTGTGATTCCTCCAGACTCTTGCTCATGGTGACTTGTTCCCTTTTAGATTTGTAAGTGTGGCTTTAAACTTACGATTGGTGGAGGTTTGTGTCTGTGAGGTTACTACGTGTCCTGTTTAAGGGCACGTTTGCCTGGAGAATTGTACCTTTGGTTATAGAGGGAAACTCAATAACCCAATATAATGGGTCTTTGGTGCCTTGGTTTGTATGGAGATTTATTGAGAAAACTACTCTAGAACTTAATTTACTATAGTGCAAATGGAAACCCAGTCTCTTGTAGAGAAGTCCAAGGGACATATATCACTTGCATTTATTTTATGTTCCAGGAAAACAGGCCAAGACAAATGAATTTCCTTTTATCTACCTCCTCTTGCCAGTGTATTGGTTGGTTTTGTTTGCTTTTGTTTTGCTTTATTTGTTCATTTTGCTTTCAGTCTACTCTTTCATTGTTGGTTCAGCCTCTTGAGGGCTTCATTCTATTTTATTTTATTTTATTTTTATTTATTTTTTTTTTTGCTTTTTGGAGACAGGGTCTCGCCTTGTAGTTCAGGCTGGCCCTGAGCTCACCATGGTGCCCAGGCAAGCCGCCGCGAACTCAGCAATCCTCCTGTCTCTGCCACCCGAGTGCTGGGATCACAGGCGTGAGCCACCACGCCCAGCATTATATGTGGTAACCGGGGATCAAACTCAGGTCCTTGCGCTTGCGAGGCAGGCGCCGGAACCACTGAGCTAACCCTCCGGCCCTATTTTATTTTATTTTTAAGACAGGGTCTCACTTTGTAGTTCAGGCTGGCCCTGAGCTCACTATGTAGCCCAGGCAAGCCTCGAACTCAGCAATCCTCCTGCCTCTGCCTCCTGAGTGCTGGGATTACAGGTATGAGCCACCACACCTGGCACTGTGGTATGTGGTACTGATTGCTGGTGGGTGTGAGTCACCACACCCAGCATTCTATGTAGTTACCGGGATGGAACTCAGGACCTTGCGCTTGCGAGGCAGGCACCGGAACCACTGAGCTAAATCTCTGGCCCAAGGGCTTCATTTTATATGTGAGCATCTCAGTGACCAAGTCTTGCCTTGTGCTAGCTCCAGACTCTGCCACTTCCCCTTGAGGGCCATCAGGTGAGAAAATTCCCAGAACTGCCTCAGTTCAAAGCAGCATGCAGTTTGCTTTGCTTTTGATCTTTAGGGATTCCTTTTCTGTCAGATAACTTCAGGGTGCACACAGGAATTCACTGTTTTAGTAAGCCTGTTTAGGGATGTTAGGGTACAATGTTTTGAGTAGGAGGTCCTCTGATTGCCAGAGACAGAAGCCCTCCTCTTTGTGCCAGATAGAGCTCTCTTGACTTGTGAAGCTGGGAGCTCCCCTTGGGAAGAAGGTCCAGCAATGGTGTGTTTAACACAGACCTACAGTCCCAGTCCTTGAGATTTGATGTCACAGTGGCTGAAGGGAGGCCCAGGAATCTATAGGCCTTCTGGGTTACTGTGAAGCAGGTGGTGTGTGGACTGGCATCAGAGAATCCCATGGGCATGGCCCAGTACCAGGTTCAGAGCTTCTGTCATTTCCCAGTCTATCAACCAGTGATTATAACTTCTGTACCCTTCTGCTGATTACACATGGCTGCTAACAGCTTTGAGTCCTAGGGAAGTGAGTTCAGGGCCTTTAGGTGGAAAACACTGGTGAATTGAGAGGGTGCAGCAATGTAGTGGTGCACAAATGGCCTGGTAGCAGCTCCTCAAGCATGCTGAGCCTAGATCAGAATCTTCTTGCTGGCCTTTTCCAAACCTCTCACTTTTGTCCTTTCTGTCCCAGGGCTTTGCTTTCCTGGGATGTCACTGGTTGTACTGCTGCAGCCAGCCCCATGTATTCTGTCCAGTCTGTTGAGCATGGTCAGTGACAAACTGACCAACATGTCTACCTTAGATGGAAGTCTAGCAGGTAATGGCCCTGCTCAGCATCCTCCATGCTTTATCAGTGTCAGGAATGAGATATGTGACATGAGTGCAGACTTTTATAGATATTAAAGTGAGAGTAGGGAATACAAGGATACATCTATTCACTATGAGATTCAATAACTTAGATGAAATGGAAAAATTTCTTAGAAGGCATAATCTATATACTCAAGAAATATGCAACCTGAAAAGCTCTGTATTGACTAGCAAAGTTAAAATTATAATGAAAAATATCTCCCCAAAGAGTATGCCAGGACCATATGGCCTCTCTGGCGAGTCCTGTCGTATGTTTAAGAAAAAATAAGATCAGTCTAGACATTTTCTAGAAAAATGAAATGAAAGGAATCCTTCTCAGTTCTGATACCAGCATTACTTCAATACCCAAACCAGCCAAAGATAGTGTAAGAAAATGATAGGTAAATACCTTTTATGAACACAGGTGTAAAAATTCTAAGTGAAAATTTAACACATGAAATCTAACATAATGTTAAAAAGATTAGGATTCAGAAACCCAAGGTAAGTTTGACATTTAAAAAAAAATACTGCAATGAATCATTTTAACAAAGGACAACAGAAAGTCATGGTATCATCTTTACTAGTTGCAAAAAAAGTCGACAAAATCCAGCAGCCATTTCTCATTGGATAAAAATAGAAGCTTTCTTAGCCTCATATAGGTTGTTGACAAAAACCTATAGCTAATATACTTAATGAAGAAAGACCAGCTCCCATAAGATCAGGAGCCACAACAAGAAAGTATTCTTAGCATTTCTAGTTACCATTAAACTGGAGGTTCTTGCCAATAGAATAAAGCAGGGAAAAGATGTTTTAGACATTAGGTAGAAAAAGAAATACAACTGTCTTTATTTTTCAGATTTGACAGGTATTATGTAAAAAGTCTGATGCATATAGAAAATGACTCTTGAACCTTTTACAAAGCATCAAACTGCACAATTCAACCCTGTTTATAAACTACAGCAGTAGGTAACATGGAATTGTAATTTCTAAAAATAGTATTTATGGTAGCATTAGAACCTGTAGATGTAAATGAGTTGTAGAATGTATGATAGATTTTGTAAAATAGGAAATATTCAAAGGGAATGTGGTGGGGGAAACATAATGAGGGGAAAGAATAAATATGATTTGGAAAGAAATAGCATGTATATAAGGGGTGGGGGGTTGTGAGTGGGTAGGGATATGGGTAAAAATGAGAATTAACTTCTGTTATATACTGGTACAAATCCCCCAATGTTGAGTGTGATTGTGAACTGTATATAAAACATACCAACAGGGCCAGAGATTTAGCTCAGTGGTTCCGGTGCCTGTCTCACAAGTGCAAGGTCCTGAGTTCATCCCGGTAACCACATACAACAATGCTGGGTGTGGTGGCTCAAGCCCACCAGCAATCAATACCACATACCACAGTGCTGGGCATGGTGGCTCATGCCTATAATCCCAGCATTTGGAAGGCAAAGACAGGAGGATTGCTGAGTTCAAGGTTTGCCTGGGCTACACAATAAGCTCAGGGCCAGCCTGGACTACAAAGAGAGACCCTGTTTCAAAAAAAAAAAAAAATTTTTTTTAAATGTGAAGTATATAACTGACAAAAACTATGAGAGAGCTGCATGCTGAAACTGATAAAACAGTGCTGAGGAAAAAGAAAGAATACTGAAATAAATGGAGAAACATACCATGTTCACAAATCACAAGACCCAATATTGATCTCTAAACTGAATGTAATACCAGTCAAAATTCCAGCATGCAAATGACCTAAGATACCCAAGCAACTTTGAAAATGATCACAACGTTGGCAGAGTAATGATAGCAGTGAGGTATTAACATAAAGATAAGCAAATAGATCAATGGAGCAGAACAGAGTCCAGACAGACTTACACGATTACAGCTGATTTTTAATCCAGATGTAAAGGTAATTTGGTAGAAAATAGTTCTCATAACAATAGTCTTGGAACAATTGGTAAACAAGACAAAAAATGAACTTCGATCCATATCCTACACAAAAATTAACTCAAAATTTGTCACAGAATTAAAGTCAAAGCCTAAAACTATGGAACTTATCAGAGAAAACATAGGATAGTTAAAGATTTCTATGACAAAAACTGCAAGTTGTAAGAGGAGCAAATTGATTAGTTGGACTCATCAGAATTAAAACATTCTCTTTGAAAGGAACCAGTAAGAAAATAAAAAAAAACTAGAGACTGAAAAAAATTTAAAAGCATACATCTGTAAAGGATTTATATCCAGACTATTTAAGGAACACTTAAAACTGAATAATAGCAAGTTATAAAAAGGAAGAAGGGCTGAGGATTTAGCTCAGTGGTTCCAGCGTTAGCCTCTTAAACTCAAGGTCTAGTGTTTGATCCCCGGTAACTACATACCACAGTGCCAGGCATGGTGGCTCATGCCTATAATCCCAGCATTTGGGAGGCAGAGGCAGGAGAATTGCTGAGTTCGAGGCTTGCCTGGGTGACACAGTGAGCTCAGGGCCAATTTGAA
>PVIC010017550.1:17553-32714 GCA_004025085.1 Thryonomys swinderianus
AAAAAAAAAAAAAAAGGAAAAGATTTAAATACTTCAGCAATATATATATATATATATATATATATATATATATATATATACATATCTATATACACATAGTTGTATATATATATATATATATATATATATATACGTGGAAAAGCTGCTCACATAAAAACAGGCTCAACTTCATTAGTTTACTAGAGAAGTGCATATTAAAATGGAAGTATGATTCTACTACACAATTATTAATGTCTACAATTAAGGAATCTGATGAGACCAAGTGTCAGCAAGGACTCAAGACCTGGAATTCTCATACAATCATGGTAGAAGTGAAAAACCCAAATTGGTGTAACTGCTCTGGACAAAAATAGTTTAGCATTTTTATATTATCCAGCAGTTCTCTTCTTAAGCATTTAACAAGGAGAAATAAGAATATATACACATATCAACACTTGCAGATGGTGTGAAAACTGGAAAACCAAAAAGTGGAAGCAATCCAGATGACATCAGCATTTGAATAGATTTTTAAAAGAAGTTCTGATGTACCCCTACCATGGAACTATACTCCTGAAATATAAAGGAATGAACCATTAATATACCTAAAATGTGGATGAACCAGATATAATCATGGTGAGTGAAAGAAGCCAGAAAAGATTAAAGCCCGTTTTAATGTATTGATATAAAACTCTAGGGGGGGCAGAGATTTAGTTCAGTGGTTCCCATGCCTGCCTGGCAAGCGCAAGGTCCTGAGTTCAATCCCTGGTAACCACATACAACGATACTGGGTGTGGTGACTCACACCCACCAGCAATCAGTACCACGACACAACAGTGCCAGGCGTGGTGGCTCACACCTGCAATCCCAGCACTTGGGAGGCAGAGGCAGAAGGATTGCTGAGTTTGAGGTTTGTCTGGGCTACATAGTGATTTCAGGGCCAGCCTGAACTACAAAGCGAGACCCTGTGACACTCAAATTAAAGCAATGATTTTTTTATTTACCTGGTTATTAAATAGAAAAGACATTGGTGATACTCTGTAGGTGAGAGTTCAGGAAATCTCTCAGCCCCAGCCATGGAAGTTAGAAGAATAAATGGAACAACCTCAGTAGACACCAGTAAGAACAGTCTGATGAAAGTTGAAGATGAATGTGACTTTCACTTCCTTTAGAAATTTATGCAGTACATATATTACACATTTTTGAAAGGATTCATAATCAGGATACTGACATCTGCAACTGTTAAATAGTGAAACACTGCGAACCACTGGCACACCCATCAGTGAAACTCTGCTAAGGAAAATATAGTATAATCAGTGTTGAAAACTGTGTAGCTGCCTCTTTAAAATCAGAAAGAACATGTCTGAGATCTGATCTTGGAAATGATAGCACCTCTTGGTCAGTAGAGTATGAGATCTGCCATCATACAAGTGGTAATAATGTTTTGCAAGTAAGAGATCTGTCTGACTTGTCCTGTGTTCTGAAATAGTTTGAAGGATGCTAAAGTTATCTTTGCTTAAAAGATTAAATGAACCAACCTGTAAAATCAAATGGGCCTGACACAAAGCATCAATCTGTTGTATGGTAATTTTTTCTAAATTAGTTTACTGCATGTTTTGGGGTAATTTATTCATTGCTGTTTAATTTCCTCAAGAGTTTCCACTGTGTTGTGACTTGGTAGCAACTAATTTTTCCCTTAGCAATTTTATATTCTCTGTCATCTTTTTTCTTGTCTGAACTTTTATAGCTTTTTTTAGTGAGAATCATAAGAGATTTATCTACCTTTGTGCTGTTTTGTTTTTTATTTAATCACTTTTGGTTTTATATCTATTAATTTCCTTTTCCTTGTTTTCTTTATTTTATTTTCTTTTTATTTAATTAAGAGTAATACTTAATTTATTTAAACTCTTTCTCCCAAAAGGCATTTAAAGGCTATAAATTTTCATCTGGTTGCAGCTTTAGCTGTGACATATAAAACAGTATGAAATATGCCCCATTTAATTGCTATTTTGATAGTCTGTGGTTGGTATTTTGAGTTTTCTCTTTAATCTAGAATTCTTTTAAGAAATACTTTCTTAATTTTTAAGCAGTAAATTTGTATCATTGTTATTTCTAACTTAATAGGCATACAATGAAAGGATGTAGCCTGTAAAATCTCCAGTTTTTTTGAATGAAGATTTCCTTTGTGTCCAAGTATAAGCAGATCATTATTTTTGTAATACGCAGTTTATAGTATGCAATACAAACCATACCATAGACTTAAGTTAAAGAGATAGGTCTCTATTTGTTTTATTTATATGCACAGAAAAATATATATGGAAATAAAGTGAAAATCCATCAGTATCTGTTTAATAAATTATTAGACTTTGGTCCTAATATTTTTTTCATTCTAACATATCTGCCAATTGTGAAACAGGAAAATGAAATTCTTTCTAAAATTATATTTCTGAAAGTTGAGTGGCAAATTTACGGAGTGTTCAAAGTATCACCTACAGACAAATTTCTTAGGGTCATGGACTAGGTTTGTCATTTTTTCCTTCGTGACCAAAGGAGTCTGGTTTCGGTCCCCTCTGTGCCTCAGTTACCATGTTGGTAAAGTTAGGATTCAAACTGTCCACTCCTAGGATTGCTGCTCTGCCTAAAGGAGCAAGAGGTTGCAAGCAGCCATCCCAAACACAACTTGACCATAGTCCTCCTCAATATGAGTCTTGCTCTTCCTCAGCCAGCTCCATATTTCACCTTACTCCTCAGTCTTCATGCCACAAATCCAGGGGATATTCTTTTTAATAGTTATAGTTCTAATTTCCAGATTAGTATATATAATTCAGTGGAGTCCTCTGTAGTGTTATGTTTTCTTCTCTTCCCCACCTTCTGTTAGCAATACTGATAAACTGGGATTTATTCTTTTACATTTTTCCTAGTGTTCACATAATATATGATGAAATAAATATCCATGATATAATAGGGGAATTATCATTGGTTTTCAACCTCACGTGTCATGTCATCTATTTTTTTCTGTACCTTAGTTGTGCAATAAATTATGTTAAGACTCCCTTCAAAGCTGCTGTTTCAATTTTATGTATCTTGCAGTTCTATTTCATTCTAAAATTATTTCCTCATATTAACTCCTCTGATGTGCATGTACAGTGTTCTTGATTGCTTATAACATAATTTTTTTCAGTTGTGAGCAATTTTCTAAAAATTTCCTACTATCTTCTTGTGTATAGGTAATTTTATTGTTTATTCTTTGTGCTATTTATTATTAGTACATGTTTATAATACCTAATGATTATATTTATTTTGGGGAGTTGTTATACGTACATAGCACATCTTAATTCTTTTCTTTTGTCTCCTACTTTTCCCATCCCTGCCTGATTCGTCCATCTCTTCTTCTCATTTGCCAAAGTCTACATCCATTTTTTTTGTCCCTTTCACTCTTCTCCCCCATCTCTTGATCCCTTTCCCATTTGAAAATCTACCTTCCTATTATTTTTTGGGAAGGGAGAGTACTGGGGATTGAACTAAAGACCTCGTGATTGCCAGGCAGGCACCATGCTCTGAGCTACATAGCCAGTCCTATATCTTTTTACTTTTTCTTCTACTCTTTATTTATATCTTGGGGTTTTATATAGAATAAACCATGCTTTTTTTTTTTTTTTTTTTTTTTGCTTTTTGAGACAGGGTCTTGCTTTGTAGTTCAGGCTGGCCCTGAGCTCACTATGGTGCCCAGGCAAGCCGCTGCGAACTCTGCAATCCTCCTGTCTCTGCCTCCCGAGTGCTGGGATTACAGGTGTGAGCCACCACGTCCGGCATTGTGGTATGCGGTGTTGGTTGTTGGTGGGCGTGTCTCCACGCCCAGCATTATATGTGGTTACCAGGGATCGAACTCAGGACCTTGCGCTTACGAGGCAGGTGCTGGAACCACTGAGCTAACCCTCCGGCCCAAACCATGCATTTTTAAGCGTGTGTGTTTATTTCATATAATATTGTCTCAAGTCCATCCACCTAACTACACATGCCTCAAGTTTATCCTTCTTTAAAGGAGAATAGTTCTCTGTTGTATGTAAATACCGCATTTTCTTTATCCATTCTTCTGCTGAGGACATGTAGGTCATTTCCAAAATTTAGCTATTACAAATTGTGGTGCTATAAACATGGGATTCACGTATCACTGTAATATGATGACTTTAACCCTTTCAGTTATTTCTATGTAATGAATCTCTGGGATGTATTTGTTTTCTAGGTCTTCCATCAAAAAATGCCAGACGGAGTAACTTAAACAACAGAAGTTTATTTGTCATGAACCTGGAGGTCAGAATTTTGAGTTCACAGTGTCAGGAGGGTTAGTGTTTTCTAAGGCCTCTTTTTCTTTGGGTCACAGATAGCTACTTACCCCTATGACCTCTTCTCTCTCTCTTTCTCCTTTTTTATACACTGCTGGTGACTCTGTGTGTCTTCTTATAGGCACCAGTCAGATTGGACCCATTTTAACTTAATCTATATCTGTAAATGTCCTGTTTCCTTTTGGTTATATTCTGAGGCAGTCACTTGGGCTAGGACTTCAGCTTACAAGTTTTGAGTTGACATAATTCAGGCCATCACACAGGAATGGGCATTATTAGTTTCAGTGGCTGTAGACAGGTTGCTTTTTTTTGTTGGTGTTTTTTTGTTCAAGTTCTGTCTGACCTCGCGTTTCCACAGGCAGGGTTCTCCTTCTCAGTATCCCTGCCAGCTGGTATTGGCAGGCTGATTTTCCATCTTGTTAGCCAAGTGGGGCAGGGCTTCTCCACTGTGGAACCACTGACATTTGGCAGCAGATAATTCTTTGTCAAGGGAGTGTGCAGGATATTTAGCAGCGTTCCTGGCCTCTGCTGGGTCCCAGCAGCATGATACCCTCAACTTATGACAACTAGAAACATTGCCACAGAGTCCTAGGTGCTCTCTGGTAGGCAACATTGTTGACTAAAGTCACCTCAAGCTTGTTGTTGATTTTATATATGAAGAACTATTTGGAAATAACTTTGAAGTATAGAAAAATTGCAACAGTGAGATATGACACCTTGGTACCCTTCACAAAGATTTATGGATTCACTCATTGTGAACATTTTGCCTCATTTACTTTATTCTTTTTTTTCTTTTTTTTTTTGAGACAGGGTCTCACTTTGTTGTTCAGGCTTGGCCCTCAGCTCACTATGTAGCCCAGGCAAGCCTTGAACTCGCAGCAATCCTCCTGCCTTTGCCTCCTGAGTGCTGAGATTATGGGCATGAGCCACCACAGCTGGCATTGCGGTATGTGGTTACTGGGGATCGAACTCAGGATGTTGTACTTGCAAAGCAGATGTTGAAACCACTGAGATAAATCCCTGGCCCTCATTTACTTTATTCTTTAAACTGCTTTCTAAGTGTTCACTCACATTGTCCATTTTTCTGCAGTGCTTAAGTGAGTTGTATTCTCTATACAGCCCTTTACCATTGAAAATTTTGCTGTGTATTTCCTAAAAATAATGATATTCTCTTTGAAAGTGGAAGTACAGTTATCAACTTCTGCAGTCAAACAATCCTTTGGCATAATGCTGATTTCTCACTTATATCTGCTGACATATCAGTGTCTTTTGGTGCAATTGTTTTTTGGATTTTTCTCCTCCACTGCAAGATCCAGTCTATGGTTAGTATTGTTTTTTGTATCTTTTCAGGCTCCTTGAAGCTAGGTACTTCCAGTGTCCCATTGTCTCTCATGACATAAGAGTTTTGAAAGATACAGTCCTGCCATATAAGGTTTTTTTTTCTTTTTGTCTGATGCTTCTTCATTAGATTCAGAGTATGTCTTTCTAGCTGCAACATTTCATTAAGTAGTGTATTGTCACTGTCTCCCTTGTACGAAGGCACATGTCATTGGCTCCTCAGTGGTGATGCTACTTGAACATTCAGTTGAGGCACTGTCTACTTGGCCATTATACAGTTACTATATTTTGCATTGCAGGAGATGAACAATCTGGGGCAATTTTTAAGGTTATCTAAATATCCTAAAATTGTCTCTGTGGATTTAGTTTTCTTTAAGAGTGTTTGTTATGGTAATCACAAAATAGTGATTTTCCAACCAAAACACCCTCTTGACTAAAAGAAAAAAAAATACTGTACTGTAAGTTGGTGGCATTATCTAGTTGTGGTCTTGATTTGTATTTTTGCAATTTTTATGTGCTTATTGGCCAATTATATATGCCTTTTTCTTTTTTAGCAAAAGTATCTATTCAGTTTTTTGCCGGCATTTTAACATCTTTTAAACTGTTTATTTTTAAATGTTTATAGCCTGTTGTGCAAAATAATACAGAGAGATTCCATAAAGATTTTTTCTTAGTTTCCCCCAGCTGGAACAGAACTGGAGCAAAGTCAGGAGGCAGCAGCAGGAGGATTGTGAATTCAAGTGTTCCCTGGGTTACGTAGTGAGCTCAGGGCCAGCCTAAACTACAAAGCGAGACCCTGACTCAAAAAACAAAACAAATTAAAAAAAACACCCCCCCAAACAAAACTGTAGCAAAGTATGACAGCCAGAATAATGACACAGATAAACATTTCTTTGCCACAAGGATCTCTAGTGTTGCCCTTTTATAGCCACACCTGCTTCCTTCCTCCTTACCCTGTGGACCATTAATCTGTTCTCTGATTCTATAATTTGACCTTTTAAAGGATACTGTACAAAGGGAATCATGATATTTTCAAAATTGGCTCTTTATACTCAGCAAACGCATTCAAGTCGGTATCAACAGTTTATCCAGTTTTGTGGCTGTTAGAGTTTTTATGGTATACCATGATTGATTTAACCATTCATTCATCTAAAGACAACTGGTCATTCTCAATTTAGGTCTGTTACAGATTGTAATAGATTGAATAATAATAGCTCCCAAAGCATCCAGGTTCTAATGCCTAGAAACTGTTAACTATGATGAAGGGGACTATGCAGATGTATTTAAATTAAGGACTTTGTAAAGGGAAATAGTCCTAGATATTCTGAGTAGCTACAGTATAATTATAAGCATCCTTATAAGTGAAAGTAGAGGAAGATTTGGCTATGGCAAAAGAGAGTTATCACCCCCAGAAACAGGGAGAAAATATGGTGTGATTCATGGAAGGGATCATGAGCCAAAGAACATAGTGTCAAAAATAAGAAAACACAGGGGCCGGAGGATTAGCTCAGTGGTTCTGGCGCCTGCCTTGCAAGCGCAAGGTCCTGAGTTCGATCCCCGGTAACCACATACAATGCTGGGCATGGAGACTCACGCCCACCAGCAATCAATACCACATACCACAGTGCCGGGCGTGGTGGCTCGCGCCTGTAATCCCAGCACTCGGGAGGCAGAGACAGGAGGATTGCTGAGTCCGAGGCTAGCCTGGGGTACATAGTGAGCTCAGGGCCAGCCTGAGCTACAAAGCGAGACCCTGTCTCAAAAAAAAAGAAAAAGAAAACACAAGGGAACAGATGTTCCCCTAGAGCACTGATGGTGAACCTTTTAAAGGTGAGTGCCCAGACTGTAACCTAAAAGTCACTTAGTTATCACAAAGTGCCAATACTGTAATTGAACTGAATGCTGCAACTGAATATTGAGGTTTTAGGTTTTGGTTTAGAAGAAACAACTCATACATTAACATTCTTTGTCTTAAAAGAAAAGCAACATTCATGCCATATTTTTGCCACTATTGCCCTAAAGTTTGCAGAAGGAACCAGCCTACTGATACTGACTTTTTTCCATAAATCTCTCTCTCTCTTTCTCTCCCCGACCCCCTCCCTTCCTCCTTCCCTCCCTCCCTCTCTTTTTGAGACAGGGTCTTGCTTTGTAGTTCAGATTGGCCCTAAGATCACTATGTAGCCCAGGCAAGCCTCAAATTTAGCAATCCTACTGCCTCTGCCTCCCGAGTGCTGGGATTACGGGAGTGAGCCACCACGCCTGGCACTGTGGTATGTGGTATGGATTGCTGATGGGCGTGAGTCACCACGCCCAATATTGTTGTATGTGGTCACTGGGATCGAACTCAGGACCTTGCGCTTGCAAGGCAGGTGCCTGGCGCCTGAACCACTGAGCTAAATGTCAGGCCCCATTTGTGATAATTTACTACAATACCAATGATAAACTGATATGTTGGTAAAGCTGTTGTGAACATTCATATCCAGGTTTTTGTGTGAGCATAAGTTTTCATTTCTCTGGGATAAAAGCCACCCAGTGCAGTTGTATATCAAGTTTTGTAAGAAACTACAGAACTGTTTTCTAGAGTAGTCCATCATTTCCCCTTCCGCCAGCAATGTGTGAGAGCCCTACTTTCTTTGTGTCCCCACTGGCATTTGAAGTTTTTATTTTATCCATTCTGGTAATGTATAGTGATATCTCATTTTACTTATTTTGATACATTTGTAGTGATATCTCATTGTGGTTTAAACTTATATTTTCCTAATGGCTGATAGTAGTGAACATTTTTTCACCTGCTTCTGTTCATGAAATGTTTGTTCATTTCCCTATCTTTTAGTTGGACATTTAAAAAAAAACTATTTTGAGAATTCTTTGTTATTGATATTTTCCAAATTCTGATTTCAAGTGAAATGTGTGATTTACAAATATTTTACTTTCTCAATAACATTGCTTTTTATCAACTTCATAGGTCCTTCCCAGAGCAAACATTTTTAATTCTGGAGAGATCTTTTTTATGGATTATAGTATTGATATTAGGTCTAAGACATCTGTCTAGTTCTAGACTCAGAATATTTTTCCTATCATTTTTTCCAACAGTTTGAGAAATAATTCATACAACATTCCGTTCACTCATTTAAAGAATGCAATTCAGTAGTATTTTAGTATATTCTGAAGTCTGTGTAACCATTACTGTCTGTTTTGGTTTATGTACACTTAAACCCTAGATATGCACTCAAACCTCATGTGTTTAGTGGTGGGGTTTTGGGAGGTGATTGGACCATGTCAGTGTGATACTGATCAAGCGATTAGTCTACTGATGGGTCATAGCAAATCTGATCTGGGAGGTAAAGCTTTGGGGGAGAATGTGGGTCACTGGGAGAGTAGCCCGCAAGGATCTATGTCTTACCTCACTCCTTGATATTTCTCTGCTTCTGCTGCCATGACATGAGCTGTTTCTCCTCTGCCATGACTTGGAGCCAGTAAACTAGGGACCAAAAACTCTACAAACCCTGAGCCCAAATAAACAAAGCCTGTTCTTTTCTGGGTGTGTTAAGGCTCAGCCACGAGAAAGTAACCTAGACACTAGTCTTAGAATATTTTCATTGTGCCAAGGTTTTAGCTCAGATGGTACCGTTTCTATCTTGGATGCACAAGGGCCTCAGTTCGATCCCCAGTACTGGCCAAAAAAAAAAAAAAATTTTTTTTCCCTCACTTTAAAAGTAAATTTGGTATCCTTTAAGTAGCATTGGTCTCCCTTTATATCTCCCCAAGCTCTAAGCTGTCATTAATCTACTTTGTCTCTTTGGGTTAACGTGTTCTGTATGTCTTATAAAAATTTATATGTTTCCTGATCTGTTGTGTCTGGCTTCTTAGCATGTTTTTAAGGTTCATCAATGTTGTAGGATACTACAAAAATGTAGCATCAGTACTCCCCCTCTTTTATGTCTGAATAACATTCCATTATATAAATATAGCACATTTTGTTTAGCCATTCATTAATTGATGAGCATTTTGGTTGTTCCCCTCTTGGGAATATTATGAATATTGCTTGTGTTAACATTTATGTGCGTTTTTGCAAGAACATGTATTTTCATTTTTCTTGGATAAATGCATGGGCATAAAAAGGTGATGCCAACAATAATTCTACTTTTATTTTTTGGAAAAACTGACAAATTGTTTTCCAACATAGGGATACCATTTTACACTTCTACTAGCAATGTATGAACATTATATAATTCTTCCATATTTTTACCTTTTTCTTAAATAATAATCTTAGTAGATATTAAATAGTATCTGTAGTTTTGATTTGCATTTCTCTGTGACTAATGATCTCAAGCATGTTTTGTGCATCCAGTGATCATGTGTATGTTTTTCTCATTGAAGCAATGTCTATTTAGATTTTTTAATCCATTTTTTTAATTGGAATTTTTCAATTATAAGAGTTGTTCATATATTTTAACTATACATTTCCTATCAATAAATGATTTGTAATATTTTATCTCACTGTGTATTAACTTTTTTTTTTTTTTTTTTTTTGGAGACAGGGTCTCACTTCGTACTTGAGGCTGGCCCTGAGCTCACTATGTAGCCCAGGCAAGCCTCGAACTCAGCAATCCTCCTGTCTCTGCCTCCCGAGTGCTGGGATTACAGGCATGAGCCACCACGCCCGGCAGTGTGTATTAACTTTTTATTTTTATTTTTTTTGAGACAGGGTCTCACTTTGTAGTTCAGGCTGGCTCTGAGCTCACTGTGTAGCCCAGGCAAACCTGGAACTCAGCAATCCTCCTGTCTCTGCCTCCCGAGTGCTGGGATTACAGGCGTGAGCCACCATGCCCGGCACTGTGGTGGCTGGTATTGATTGCTGGTGGGCGTGAGTTTCCATGCCCAGCATTGTATGTGGTTACTGGGGATCGAACTCAGGGCCTTGCGCTTGTGAGGCAGGAGCTGGAACCACTGAGCTAACCCTCCGGCCCATAACTTTTTATTTTTTTATAATATCTTTCAAAACAAAAGCTTTAAATTTCGGTGAAGTCCAATAAATCCATTTGTTTTCTTTTATTTCTTGTGCTTTTGGTGATATGTCTATGAAACCTTTGCCAAATCCATGATTACAAAGAGTTGATCCTATGTCTTCTAAGAATTCTGTGGCTTTATCTGTTATACTTAGATCTTCAATCCATTTTGAATTTTTCTAGATGGAGTGAAGGAGTGGTCCAAATTCATTTTTTCATGTGGATATCTAGTTGTCTCAGAAATATGTTTCAAAGAATATTCTTTCCTCTAATATATTCTCTTGGGACCCTTGTAAAAAAATCAGCAGACTAGAGGTACATGGCTTTATTTTCAGACTTTAAATTCTTTCTCCTTACTCTGATGTCATGATCACATTGCCCTGAATATTGCCACTTTATAGGTTTGGAAGCCAAGAAGTAGACTCCTGCAGCTTCATTTTTTTCCAAGTTTTTTTACTATTCTGGGTCATTTGAATTTCCATATGAACTTTAACATCAGCTATCACTCTATAAAAAGCTAGCTAATATTCTGATAAGGACTGTGTTAAATTTGTTTGGATTAAAGATGATTGCTGTCTTAATTTTAAGTGTTCCAATTCATGAACCTGAATCACTTTCCATTTATTTAGACTTTTTATTTCAAAAAATGTTTTGTAATTTTCAGAGTATAAATTTTGCACTGCTTTTATTTCTGTGTTGTTTTTATTATGATAAAATAGCCATAAGATACAATTTACCATGTAAATCATTTTAAGTTATGGTTTTGTGGCATGAAGTACATCTTTACTCTTGCAATTTATTCTTTTTGATATTATGAATTTAATTACTTTCTTAATTTTTAGACTGTTCTGTGACATTGTATAGAAATACAACTGATTTCTGTGCATTGCTCTTGTATCCTGAAAGCATGCTAAATTTATTTATTAGTTATAGTAGACTTTTGGGGGAACTTCTGGGCATTTTCAAGTCATCTATAGAGAGATTAACTTCTTTTTTTTTTTTTTTTTGAGACAGGGTCTTGCTTTGTAGTTCAAACTGGCCCTGAGCTCACTCTGTAGCCCAGGCAAGCCTGGAACTCAGTAATCCTCCTGCCTCTGTCTCCAGAGTGCTGGGATTACAGGCGTGAACCACCACGCCCAGCACTGTGGTATGTGGTATTGATTGCTGGTGGGCGTGAGTCACCATACCTAGCATTGTAAGTGGTTACCGGGAATTGAACTCAGGACCATTGAACTTGCGAGGCAGATGCTGGAACTACTGAGCCAAATCTCCGGCCCTTTCTTTCCAATATTATTCCCTTTTGTCTCTCTTTCCTCCCTACTTGTCATGGACAAAACTTCTACATATTGCTAAACAAAAGTGGCAAGACAGACCCCCTTGACATATTCTTAATATTAAGGAAAAATATTCAGTTTTTTACCATGAAGTATACTACAGTATTAATTATGGTATTAATAGGTATCCCTTATCAAGTTAAGAATTTTCATTTCTATTCGTAGTATGTTGAGTGCCTTAGTGTTTTCCCACATCATAAAAAGGAGTGAAATTTTATCAAAGGTTTTTCTGTATCTTTTATTCTATTAATACTTAATATGTTCCCTCAAAATATGCACATTGAAGTTGTTTTTTTTTTTTTTTTTTTGAGACAGGGTCTTGCTCTGTAGTTCAGGCTGGCCCTGAGTTTACTATGTAGCCCAGGCAAACCTCGAACTCAGCAATCCTCCTGCCTCTGCCTCCTGAGTGCTAGGATTACAGGCGTGAGCCACCACGCCCGGCTTTTTTTTTTTTTTTTTTAGCACATTGAAGTCTTAACCCCTACTGTTATAGTATTAGGAGATAGCATCTTTAGGAAGTGATTAGGATAACAGATCCTAGAGAGCTCCATGTTCTACTTAATATATAAGATAACCATGTGGGAATTAGGAAGTGGACCCTTCCAGACTCTAAATCTGCCTAAAAAAACTTTCGTTAGTAATTGTTGTAAAGCAAGTTTGTTTACCAAAGGATTCAGTTTTGATTATTCTGCTTTCACTGTGAGAGACAGTGTTTCTGGATCTGTAATATTTGGTTGATAAGTTTTACTTTAAGTTATTTGAATATCTTATTTCTTTATGGGTTCCATTTCTTGTGTTCAAAAAGTAAACTCCCCTCTAGGCCTCCTGAGAACAGAGCAGGGGAGGGCATTCAGCACAATGCCATATAACTTCACTTCCTATTATCTCATTCAATAGTAGCAATTATTAATAGCTATTGCAGTATTAATAATAGCAGTATTACTAATAATAGGAGTATTAACAAAATGGCATCTTTTTCAATTAAACAAGCTAGAAAATAAGCAAGATAAATTGTTAGAACAATGTTATAGAATTATCTTATTATTTTTGAATTGTATATTCAGTTCTGTCAGTTTTTTCTTTCATTTTAGAGCTCTGACTAGTTGCCTGTTTTCTTTATACTTTTTGTTTATAATTTTATTTCTCTCTGTTAAATCAGCTCTCTTCTCATTGCAAAATTCCCCTTATTGTCCCTAGTAACACAGTTGACTTCTTTTTCTTTAATACTGAACTTGGGGCCTTTCCATTGAGCTGGATTCCCATCCCTTTTTATTATTGATCTTTGAGACACTGTCTTGCTAAGTGGCTGATTTTCCTAGCTAAATTCAAATTCGTGATCTTCCTGCCCCAGCCTCTAAGAATGCTGAGATTACAGGAATGCACCACAATATTTGGCTCAAAATTGATCTCTAAAATTTGCTTCATCTGATTTTAGTACACAGCCATTCCACCTTTCTTACATTTATTACTCATTTACTTCTTGCCTGTCATTTTTACTATCTTTCACTTTCAAGTTGCATCTGAATCATGCTGCATCTGTTGTAGAAAGTATATACCTGAATCTTGTTTTTGGTAGGATTCACACCTATATTGTTATTTTTTTTCTATTTGTTGCATGGCTGTTTTGTTCTTCTATTCCTCCTTTTTTGCCTTCCGGGTGTTGAGCAGGTATATTCTTCTATCATTCTAATTCCTTTGCTCAGTTTTTCTCCCCACTTACAAAGTTATTTTCTCAGTAGTGTGATTTGGAAGTTATAATATGCATCTCAAATGAATATTCTGCTTCAAGTTAAATTCTCTTCATATTTTTATCAGGTCCTTTTCCTTCTGGGGGCTCATTTACATACAAATTACTACTTTTTAATTACTGTATGTTCATTGTTTCATATACCATTATGGTATCTAGCAGGTCTTTACAGTTCTGATCATTTTCTCCATAACTTTTCTGTCCTTAAGACTGATTCACCTTAATCGAAATTCATTGATTTTTTTTTTTTTTTGAGACAGGGTCTCGCTTTGTAGTTCAGGCTGGCTCTGAGATCACTATGTAGCCCAGGCAAACCTGGAACTCAGCAATCCTCCTGTCTCTGCCTCCCGAGTGCTGGGATTACAGGCGTGAGCCACCACGCCTGGCACTGTGGTATGTGGTACTGATTGTTGGTGGGCATGAGTCTTCATGCCCAGCATTGTATGTGGTTACCGGGGATCGAACTCAGGACCTTGTGCGTGCGAGGCAGGCGCCGGAACACTGAGCTAACCCTCTGGCCCCCATTGATTTTTTTTTAACAACAAGTTTAGATTTGCTATTTGGTTATACTAAGTTACTGCATTTTGCACTTGTAGATTTACTAATTTAAAAAATGTAATTTATATATGTTGGTATTCTGTACTTAAGAAATCATTGCCATCATACTTTCTTTCATTATTTAGAGTGGTTTATTTTAGTTTTCTGAACATATTTGTACTTATTTTGAAAACTAG
Organism: Thryonomys swinderianus; assembly: GCA_004025085.1. Classification (NCBI taxonomy): domain Eukaryota; kingdom Metazoa; phylum Chordata; class Mammalia; order Rodentia; family Thryonomyidae; genus Thryonomys; species Thryonomys swinderianus. The sequence continues at coordinate 32,035 of PVIC010017550.1, forward strand.
GCCTACTAAGACTAGCACGTAAGCCCTGTCAGTTCTTTTTCTTTACTTAAGGCCTACAATGCTAGATTTTTGTGTGTGTCATAATTGTTTTTTAGTAAAAACTGGTCACCTAGGATGATATACTGTAGGAATTCTAAATTCTAATTCTCCTCCCTTTTCACAGTTTTTGCTGGTTTTTTAAAAAACTTCTTTATGATGTGTCTGCATTGATCCTGTAGACTTTTTAGTATATAACTGCTAATGTATCCTCTCAATTTAAAAAATTATCTTTGTTTTTTGAACCTTGTTTCTTTGGTGTCTTCCCTTGATCAGTACAACTGACTGGTCAGGCCATGATTAGTCAGAGGTTTTAAGTATCTTATCTGGTGATCTTTTACCCTTTATTGAGAGGATCTGTGTTTGGAATGGGACATTCATTCAGTGTTCAGACACTTTATAACTCTTATCCTTTGTTTTACTGTCTGCTTGCATAGAGTCTCGGAGTCATCCAGGATTAAGTAGATAACAGAGAACATCTCAGATCTCATTTGAGAGCATGTGAAATGTTCCATATCTTTGAGAATCTCTTTGAAAACTTTTGCTGGTCTTTTGCTTGCTTCATCCAGTACTGGAACATCGGATTGCTTTGATGGTGGCTTTTTCTAACGATATTGCAACTGAGATCACTCTTTTTTTTTTTT
>PVIC010017551.1:0-32593 GCA_004025085.1 Thryonomys swinderianus
GTCTCAAAAAAAAAAAAAAAAGAAAGAAATCAACCAGGTAGGGCCGGAGGGTTAGCTCAGTGGTTCTGGCGCCTGCCTCGCAAGCACAAGGTCCTGAGTTCAATCCCCGATAACCACATACAATGCTGGGTGTGGAGATTCACGCCCACCAGCCATCAATACCACATACCACAGTGCCGGGCGTGGTGGCTCACGCCTGTCATCCCAGCACTCTGGGAGGCAGAGACAGGAGGATTGCTGAGTTCGAGGCTTGCCTGGGCTACATAGTGAGCTCAGAGCCAGCCTAAACTACAAAGCGAGACCCTGTCTCAAAAAAAAAAAAAATCAACCAGGTAGGAAAGGGACAATTTTGTATCACAGAGGTCCTGAAAGTTTGGATGGAAGGACACTGGCAGCAGGAATCAGCATTTATGGGAGTTTCTTCTATGCTAACAGAGCTCCTTGTACTATCTCACCAAAGGAGCAAATGGATATATAATTATCATATATAATAAAAAATATATGACAAAGGAAATTTTTGACAGAAGAAAAATTGTAAAACTTCATAAAAACTGAGCCTTAGCGGTCTAGCCCTTTTATTAGTTTCTTACCACAGACATGTTTCAGGCAACTTAGCAAGCTTTTAAATTTAATACTTGGTTATCTTGTCAGCCATGGTGGTGCTCACCTATAATCTCAGGACTCAGGAGGCTGAGGCAGGAGGACCACAGAGAGTTCAAGGCCTGCCTAGACTACATAGTGAGTTCAAGCCCAGCCTGAACTACATAGCAAAGCCCTCTCTCAAAAGGAAAAAAAAAAAAAAAGATAATCTGAAAGATATAAAAACCAAAAGCAGAGGAAGAAGATAGCTAGAACACACATGCCATAGCTGCAACTCCCAGGAGGCCAAAATGACTAAAACCAAATTAACATCTGACCATCATTTCCCAGCCTGGGCTTCCTTTTCATGGGTCTCTTGAGGGTTAGGGGCTGACAATCCTCAGGTTCTAGGGCCCCCAAGGTAAAACAGCTGCTGTTTCCAGACATGTGTCCCACACAGCACTACCACTTTAAGGTAAACTCTCCTTATTTTACAATGTACTTGGCAGGACACAGGGCACCCTGCCTTCTCCCCTGCACCCACAGACCCTCAGGTCCTGCCACAAGGAAATTAAGGAAGAAGGGAGGACATTAAAAAACTTGCTAAGTATCACACTGTGTCTAATGGGGACCAGGATGATAACCTAGAGACTGAGACACTGTGGACCTCTCTCCTGAAACCCCCAACCCCCACACTGAGAAAACACCCACGGAACTCTAAGTAATCTGGGTAGCAGCAACCATGGATACTATCTTTGGAAATGTGGATACAGGGGATGAAATTAGATGAATGAGACATATATTGCACCTTCACAAATTAGAACAAATTCATTTTACTCACAAAGTCAGAAATAACTGAAAAAATGCTAACTTGAAAAGGGCTGGGGATTTAGCTCAAGTGGTACTGCGTCTACCTTGGAAGCACAAGGACCCGAGTTCAACCCCCAGTATCACACACACACACACACACACAAAAATGCTAACTTGATTGAAGACACAAATATAAAGGTGTGGTCAAGCAGTCAAGAAGAAATGTTCAGACAGCTGAGAGTACTGGGTTTAAAGCTAAAGTGACTGACTCTTCATTTAGGAGAATGAAGTGAACACTTTCTTTTTCCTTTTTTTTTTTTTTTTTTTGTGGTACGAGGGACGGAACTTGGGCCCTTGTGTTTCCAAAGTAGATACGGTATCACTTGAGCTAAATACCAGGCCCAGAACACATTTAGGAATTACCTATGAAGAGTCAAGGCTTCTGTAACTGTGAACCTCTTAGGAAGCAAAGGGGACAACAGCCGAAAAATATCTGTAAAAAACAAAAGACATAGGACATCTATCTCCTAGAAGTCAAGAGTCCAATTTCCTCCAAATTCCATATGGAGAATCTAGCAGCCCTTAAACCAGTGCCAGTGAACCTATGGCACATGTGCCACAGTTGGCTATTAAAAGGTCCACCATCACTTCCCTAGAACCTCTGGACCACAAAACAAAGAGAAAGAGGAGAGGGTTTCCTACTATGGGGCCTTCCAGTTCCTAACACCCATCAGAGTTCACAGTTCAGGGCTTTTGTTTTCAGAATGATCTTGGTTGCCCAGGCTGGTCTCTAAAACTTGTGATCCTCCTACCTCAGTCTTCTGAAGAGCTAGAACTACAGGAATGCACCAACATGCCTGAGGTGGGGCTTTTTTTTTGGAGACAGGGTCTCACTTCTGTAGTTCAGGCTGGCCCTGAGCTTGCTATGTAACCCAGGCAAGCCTCAAACTCAGCAATCCTCCTGCCTCTGCCTCCCAAGCACTGGGATTACAGGCATGACCCACGCCCAGCAGGGACTCACTTTTGAACAAGACTTAGTGATTTCTTCTTAACTTCTTTGCCAAAAGGATAAGTATCAGTGACCCCTCCAAACCTAACCACCACCAGCCAATTATGGTGGCTACCACCACTCTGGAAGACAGGTGGGATTCCGAGTTAGACCCCTGTCTGAACAACTTAAGCAAGACCCTACCTCAACATAAAAAAATTTTTAAAAGGCTGGAGATGTAGCTCAGTACAAAGGCCTTGGTTAGGTTCAATCCAAAAGCCACCAGAACCAAAAGATTTCCAAGCAAAGAGTGACTGGCAAATGTCAGCATGTGGGAAATTCACATGTAAATTACAAGAAAAATAGAGCAAGCATATATAAATTTAAGAGTGAAGAGAACCATTTCAACCAAATTCCATGGGCAGATCTTATTTGAATCCTGATTTGAACACATCATCAAAAACTATTCAGTAAACATAATAATTTGACAAAAATTAAAGAATTATTATTCTTACCATGTTTTTTAAAGGAAGAAAAATGTTACTATAGTCTTCTTTTTTTTTCTTTTACTTACACACTGAAATATTTATTTTTTTAACCAAAACATTAGTACATTTTAGGCATACACTGTAACATTCATTGTAGGGAATCTACACCTATACATGGTACATCCTGCCTCTTTCCATTCCCCCCCATGTACAAAAGCTTTGTTTCCATTTTTTCCTTTATTTCCACTTTTCTTATCCCTTCCTTCCTTTTTCCCTTACCATTTGAACATTTTCTTCTCATTTCTCAGAATCTATTATACATTTTAGTCTTTATTTCCACTTTGTTTCTCACACCAGAGAAACAATGCTATATTTAAACATGAGTATCTCATTTATTTCACTTAAAAGTATGGTCTCAAGGTGCATTCATTTATCTACAGATGATCTGAAGTTCACCCTTCTTTATGGCAGAGTAGTACTCTGCTACGTTAAAAAAAATGATACCTTTATCCATTTCAGTTTGAACTATTATCAAGATCTAGCTATTATAAATTGTGCTGCTATAAACATGGATTGAGCATGTATCATTCACACTGAAATATTTATGACAGGGATGAGGATGATGGCACACAGCTGTAATATCAGCACTTGGGAAGCTGAGGCAGGTGGATCACTTAAGAGTTTGAGGCCAGTTTAGGCTACATAATGAAACCCTGCCTCAAAAAATTTTTTTTTTAGTTTTCAAAAAGTAATATTTGGGGAGCTGGAATTTTAGTACACCATTTGTACAAAGCCCTATATCCAATCCCTAATACCAACTGTAACACAACATTTCTGGATATGCTTCCTTAAAAATTCAGGTTTTGTTTTGTTTTGTTTTGTTTTGTTTTAAAGGCAAGATACTAGCGGGGGCAGGGGACAAGGAGGGGGGCAGTGCAGAGCATACATGAAACAAGACTGGCTAGAAATTAGTTTACTTCCTGAAGCTGATGATGAGTGACAGATCCAAACAAGTGTGTATTTGTTTTGTTTTTAAATTTTTTTCCTTTATTGAGTTTAACTTATGTATTATTTTGGCAAGCTTTCTTTCTGAAGTGAACTCTAAATTCAACTCTTTTTTTGAGACAGGGTCTCACTTTGTAGTTCAGGCTGGCCCTGAGCTCACTATTACCCAGGCAATCCTTGAATTCAGCAGTCCTCCTGCCTCTGCCTCCTGAGTACAGGGATTACAGGCATGAGCCACTACACCTGGTTAAATTCAATTTTTGAGAAAAGGATATTTCCTTGCTACCAGAATATACTATAAAACACTACTATTATTTGTTACTTACATCAGATAAAATGCAAAGACACAAAAACATTACTTTAAAAACAAAAATAGGGCCAGGGATTTGTCTCAGTGACACATCTGCCTCAACAGTGCTACATCTTGAGTTCAATCTCCACTACAAAAAAAAAGTGTGTATGTATATGTGTGTGTGTGTGTATGTGTGCATATATGCATATATTTATCTATCTTAAATAACATATGTATGTATCTTAAAGTATAAACATGGGAATGATTCAACTTGCTTTTGAAGACAATCATCTCACCATGTAAAATAACCTCACTTTAAAGGCAAATTCTTCCCCAATACATCCTCTCTATGAGGCAAACAATGGAAAATTTTCACCTCAGCAAATTGGCCTCAGGGAGGCTCAAACTCATCCCTGTTGCCTAGATACAAGTGACATCCCTGGAGCTTACAGAAGGTTCATCAGTCAGCAGCTACTTCTTCCTTGGCACATCCACTGTTCAGAGATGCTGGCCTGGTATAGTATTCTGTCAGCTAAGCAGTTTCCAAGTGTCAAAGAAGTCTATTACATCTGCTACACTGGTTTCCACAATTACATCAACTCCAATCCTAGCTCTTATCCACTTGATTTCTAACAATGCCTGTGAGTTTACTCTGTGGTAATCCAATCTGAATGACACTTAATAGTTCAACTGACATTTTTCCGAAGACAGTTATTAGGCAATGAAATGTCCTGTAAATGTCAAATACAATAAAGTACTCATTTTATCACACCACTACACAACCCTACAACAAAATTAAGCATCTTGGTTCACTTATAATGTTATCCTGCTAAAAATGTAAATACGTGTAGCAAACATTTTAAGTAACAGTACATAACAAAATTACTGTATTTGGGCCGGAGGGTTAGCTCAGTGGTTCCAGTGCCTGCCTCCCAAGCACAAGGTCCTAAATTCGATTCCCGGTAACCACTTACAATGCTGGGCGTGAAGACTCACACCCACCAGCAATCAATACCACAGTGCCGGGCGTGGCGGCTCACACCTGAGATCCCAGCACTCGGGAGGCAGAGACAGGAGGATTGCTGAGTTTGAGGTTTGCCTGGGCTACATAGTGAGCTCAGAGCCAGGCTGAACTACAAAGCGAGACCTTATCTCAAAAAAAAAAAAAATACTGTAATCATGGACTTTTATTTTAAAAATTGTAAAATTGTAATCTGCAAATTTTTTTTCAAGAGTTTGGGTACTTTTCCTTAAAGCTATTCCTTCAGGTGGCCTTATTTTATTATTCTATGTACATGTCATTAACAAAATGTTTAATTCTAAGCAGTCATTAGCACTATTTCATCTGGTATTTAAGAGCACAAGATTTTACTGGTTTTTACATTTTATCTTCAGTCATTTTTCTGCTAGTACAACTTTACCGATAAGTGAAACAGGATAAAATGAAAAGCTATTAGAATGCAAAAGACAAAAACAGAGCGTACTCAAATAGGAAAGAAATGAAAGCTCGAATCATGATGGAAACAGTCATGTAATTAAGGCATCTTCTAACCCATTTTAAGACGTTTTTTAAAAATAACATTCAATTACTCCACCATCCAATACGAACTCACTGCCCAAATGATATTCAACGCCCAAAATGGCTGAGGTTTTCGGGCCTAGATACCTGCACCTGAGGCGCCAGGCTGACCCCGCCCGAGCAGACACCCCATCCACCACTCCAAGACCTGACGGACCCCTCCAGGACAAGGCAGATCTTGCCCATCCAAAGGTGTGGGGACACTTCTTCAAAGCCAGGAAAGACACCGCTCCTCAATGGAGAAGAACCCTTCACTACGCTGGAAAACCGCCCTTCCCACAGCCGGAATCTCTCCTAGCTTTTCATATATAACGCTCCTTTTCAATGGCCAGGGGAAAGGGGGCTCCACAAAGACCCGGCAGAGGTCCCCGTCACAATGACAGTAAAAGACCCCCTGCCCCAACGACCGGGAGAGATCTCGAAAACCAGGAACCCTGCCCCCAGCTTCCCCCAGGTCATTCCCTAGAGGTCGCAGATAAGGACTTTAGGACCGCGGGCCAGGCCAGGCGAGCGTTACCTGCAGCTACAGTCCGGTCGCTCAGCATTCAGTCCTATTGTTTCTCTTCCACCAAAATGGCGGTGTCCGCGGCGAGCCCCGCCCCCTACGCGTCGCTCCTGGGGCCCCTCACTATTGGCTCGCACTGGACGCCGCGCACGCGGACTGGGCGACCCAAAACGCGCTGTTGCTAAGGCAGCGCTATTCGCTGTGGCAACTTCCGGAATGGGGCAGTGACTGGGCGGGGTCTGTAGGGGGCGGAGCCTTGTTCTGGGGTCATGGATAAAGGGGGTCTGATGTATGGTTAGAGTGACAGATGGACTGTGGGTCCAAAAGGATGACTGGGATGCAGATAAATTAAACCAACCGTTCTGGCATCTACAGTATAGAGGCGCTTCCCAGACTGCTGGAACTTCAGAGCCAACCGCAAGACAATTTCCAGTGAACTTAAAAGTTGGTCACCCTAGCAGAAGGATGGACTGGACAGGATGTGTAGAATATTTGCAATACCTAGAACAAAGAGGCTATGGAGAGCAGATGGTGGACAGAGGAATGGTGCATAAACAGTGGACATCAAATACTATAGATCAGCGCACGGTGAGGAGATGGAGACTTCTGTGTACTAGCCTTGACCACTTAGTACCTGACACAGGGTCACCAGGCTGCACCACGACATTCATCTAAAACTCATTTGTGCGGGCCAGTAACTAGAAGGCTATGAATGCATGAATATCCATACAGGGAAGCCAAGACCATGACCCTCCCTCTGAACCACTGCTTTTTATGTAAAGGTACCCAGTGTCACAGCCTCTGTCCCAGGTGCTTGACAGGTGTAGATTCAGTAATACAGTAGTAGTCTCTAACTCGGCAAGTATTTACTAAACACCTGCACTTTGGTGGAAAGACAGCAAAAAACAGTTAAAACAATCCTTAGGGATGAAGCCATGAGAGATTTCCGTCATTCTGCTATGCCTCTCCTCTCTTCCTTTGTGGGGCTTCCAGAGCTCCATGGCCTGCAGGTTCTTCTGATTTACCAGTTTCTGTCACTGCCTCTATTCTGTGTCCACAGTCACACCCTGGTCTTTTCATCCAGGTTCATGACTTGAAATGCTGTTGCAGGCCATTAAGGTTTGTACTGACAGTCACTCCAAATGACCCTCAGTACAAATGGGAGGCAATTTGGTGGGAAAGAAGGAGTTATTCCAGCTAGTTCTGAAGGGAACAGGAGGCATTTGCTTCAAATCTTTGACTCATCTTGTTTAGGTCTATGAGGGCTTTTATTTCTAGGGAGAGAGGAGGGAAACGCAATGAGAAATAGGGAAATTTTCATGCTAATCATCCCCTGACTCCCTGTCTCTCTCTCTCTCTCTCTCTCTCTCTCTCTGGTGGACCTCAGCCCCCTGGGGTCCTTTCAGACTAATGCTTCTGATAGAGGCAGTAGTTTGTCAATCTATCCAAGCTGAGGGAAAGAAGGTGATGGTCAGTGTTCTTCATATAAGGAACCCAGAGAAGCAGCTTATCTCTAAAGGAATTCCTAATCATTTTACCTCATTGATTTCAGCGCTACCTACGTATCAGTCACCCTTATATTAGTGAGTTTTGCTGTCGCTGGGACAATACACCTGGTATGCACAACAAAAAGGAGAGGGTTATGGCTCATAGTTTCAGGGAGTTCAGTTGAGAGTAAGCTGGCTCCAACCCAGAGATGGCATGATAGAGAGCCTAAGAGAGGAGACCTACTCAACTCATGACAGCTGGGAAGCAGAAAGAGAAGAAGGGACAGAGCAAGAAATGTGTCATCCAGTGAATGTCCTCCAATGGGACCCCACCTCCCAACGGCACATTCAGCTAGAACTTACCCATGGATTGATCCAGTGATGACTATCACACCCTCACAACTCAGTCACCTTCTGAAAGTCCCCCTCCAAACACAAAAGACTTTGAGGGAACATTCATGTCTAAATCTTAACGACTCCTGTCACGGCTTGTGTCTAGATGTTCTCCCAAAGCCTCATGCAGTAGTCATGAGGGGTAGCTTTTCAGAGATGCCTGGAACTGAAGTGCATGGTGCTGGATCAAGGGTGTGTCACTACTGCGTCACTCCACCGACTGGTTTGGTATTGTCCTCTGGCTAGGATTCGTAACAAATGATGCAGAGGGATGAGGCCACCCACTCAGGCTAGTGAAAGCAAAGAGGTACAGACTTTATTCACCCAGGCAGAGTGGACTGACAGCAAGTAAGAGGCCAGAAGCACCGAACAAAGAAAAGCCAGGAAGCTTTACAGGGCACTGGAAGAGAGTTCTGGCACGTCTATCACATGTAGGGGTCAGGGCAAATATTTGTGGTCGGGGTCCAGGCAGCAACTGAGGCAAATATAAGAATATCTTCAGGTGACTTGGCATTGAAAAGATGCTGTTCTCTGTAGCTGTTATCTCCATGTTGGAAACAGCCCATCCTGTGTTCTGTGTTTTATTTGCTCCAAGATAACACTGCTTTTGTTGGGCAGAGACAGTGCCTGCATTGCCTGCCTGCTTTGTTATGGGTTTTTTTTGTATCTTGTCAAACTGTAGCTTGGAATTAAAGAGCATAATACTCATTAACCACTTCATAAGCAAGTCAAACCGGACAAGATTAAAAATATGGATGGTACACCTCCCCTAGGGCATGAAGACTGCATATAATATAAGAGGCAGAAGGAAAGTTGTCTTTTCTCTTGTTGCTTTGCTATCTTGAGTGGGCCATAAACTCCTGCCCCTCTACCATGTGCCACCCTGCCTTGGAACTAGTCAATTATGGCCTGAAGCCTCCATAAACTACAAATAAACCTTTCCCTTTTTAACTTTGTGGGGGGGCATCTTTTGTCTCAGCAACAAGAAATGTAACTAAAACAACTCCAAAGGTATTTATCCAGTCCAGACTCTTTTTCAGCACCAGACTCACTGTCCAAGTGTCTGCACTGACTTCCAGGCATCATTATCTCTGGCTTCTCACCCAGGTAAGGTGATGGCGGCTCAGTCTTTCTTATTACCCAGGACAAGCCCCTCAGAGTAATGCTTGACTTCTTTCACACCTGATCCAGTAGGCCAGGAAATTCTGCTGCCTTTGTCAGCATCACATACCCAGAAGGGATCACTTCTTGCTATGGCCACAGTTTGTACAAGTTCACAAACTACCACTCTTCAGGCCCTTGACAGCTGGTTCCCAATCCCTTGCTGCTGCCCCCTGCAGCCTCTGAACAGGTCAGAGTGCTTCGGCAGCTCCGCCACAATGAAAAACTAGAGCCAGAAACCCCTTGTGGTTCTCTTTACCTCCCTGACTGCTGAGACTCTGTTGGTCTCAGCCCCACTGTCATTTCCAATGTCCCTCACAGCACAGCCCAGCACTCTCTGGAGCAGGGCTCCACTTTCCCAGACTGAACACAGACTCCCACAGAGCCCCCACCCAGCATTCTCAGGGCCCTACCAGGTGGCTCTCTGCCTCCAGCACATGAGATCACCCCTATCCTCTGATTCTGCTCTACTTTTTCTCATAGCATTTAGCATTTTCTCACATGCCTTTTTGTCTGTTTTCGTTTTTAGGCAAGGTTTCCCTATGTAGGTGAGGCTGCCCTTGAAGTCCAGGTGATGTTCCTGAAGGCTGTCACCGCTGAGTGCGACAGCTGAGTATTTCTATCACCAGACGGGTTCCAAGAAGGTCCCCCAAAGAGAAGGTGGAGACTTAAACTCACCCCACCATGGGGTAGACAGTAGTTTCAAGGACTCCTATCACAGAAAAAGAATTTTCAGAATGCATCATAAGAGATGTGAGAAGAGGTAATTTGGCAGGATGAAAACAGTATACACCGGGAGACCAGAATGTGGGCCCTAAAGAAAGAGACCCACTATGGCCTTGTTTTAGGGATTTTTGTGGTCGTGGGGGTACTTAAGACAGGTGGTCCCGGATGTGCATTCCCCTTGTCTGTCAGGTTGTTATTTGGTGGGCCAGGTCAGAAAGAACACTGTGTGCCTTCTCTGAAGTTCACAAAGATGTACAGCTTATGCATACAACTTTCTCAAGGAGGAAGGCCTGTGGAGGAGTGCTCAGACTCAGCTTGCAGGTGGAGGCTCTGCCCACTCACAGACCCCAGAGTCTTTAGGGCCCCTAGAGGTTTGTTTAAGAGCAAGTTTCCTAGCAGGGAAAAGTCAAACTCTGTGTTCCGAAGTTATATTTCTCCTTAAAATACTTTTAAAGAATTATACTTTTATTATGCTGGGGACTGAACCAGGGCTTTCTCACTAAGCTACATTCTCCAGCCCTTTTTGAATTTCTTATTTTGAAACAAGGTCTCACTCAGTTGATAAATTGCTTAAGATGGGCTTGAACTTGTGATCTTCCTGCCTCAGCCTCCCAGAGTTCTGGGATGACAGGTGTGCTCCACCACACCAGGTTTTAATATAGAGTTTTTAAATAGTGATTTTCTTTGTCTCTTTTCTACCTATCTTTATTTCTTCTGTCCTATCTGCCTTCAAACATGAACTCCAGAAATAATCAGTGGACTGATTGAATAAAGCCCATGGTGCAACGGTGCTGCGACAACAGCAGAAGGAGGAAGAACTCTTCCAGCGCAGCCAACCAGGACAGGCAACAAGCCCCACACAGACGAGAGTGGACAGCACGGACCACACCGCACCGTGTGGCTCTGGTTTCCTGCCTGGTTTGAAACTTGGACAGAGAAGGAGGCCTACCAGGTGCTAAGCCTTCGAGTCCTCCTGGACTAGTGCTGCCATCTCTCCCTGAGCAGCCTCCCACCCCACCCCACGGAGGTCCTGTCTATGGGATGGGAGGTGAAGGTGGAGGTGGAGGTGGGACGTGGGACGTGGAGTTCCCTCTTCTAGCCATCCAGTGAGTGCACCAGGGTCAGACCTGGGTGAGACCCTGGGCACGTGGCAGCAGTGGCGGCAAGAAGAATGTGAGCTGCATGGGCAGCACCACTAAATCTCTGGCCCTATTATAATTTTTTTTTAAAAAAAGAGACAGAAAGAGAGGGCCTGGGATTTAGCTCAGTGGTTCTGGTATCTGCCTGGCAAGTACAAGGTCCCGAGTTCATTCCTGGTACCACATACCACGATGCTGGGCATGGTGGCTCACGCCTGTAATCTCAGCACTCAGCGGGCAGCGGCAAGAAGACTACTGAGTTCCAGGCCAGCCTGGAGTACAGAGTGTCTCAAAAAACAAAATGAGGGCCAGAGGGTTAGCTCAGAGGTTCCGGCACCTGCCTCGCAAGCACAAGGTCCTGAGTTCGATCCCTGGAAACCACATACAATGCTGGGCATGGAGACTCACGCCCACCAGCCATTAATACCACATACCACAGTGCCAGGCATGGTGGCTCACGCCTGTAATCCCAGCACTCGGGAGGCACTCGGATTGCTGAGTTCCAGGCTTGCCTGGGCTACATAGTGAGCTCAGAGCCAGCCTGAACTACAAAGCGAGACCCTGTCTCAAAAAAAAAAAAAAAAAAAAAAAAAAAAAAAAAAAAAAAAAAAAAAAAAAAAAAAAAAAAAAAAAAAAAAAAAAAAAAAAAAAAAAAAAAAAAAGAAATGAAAGAAGAAGAAGAGGAAGAGGAAGAAGGAAATACAAACAAAAAACTAATGGGATATTTGACCTTTTCTTGTGAAAGTAATTAATCAGGTATCTGGTCCAAGTAATTGTTGCAATTCCTAATAAGTCCTCAAGGTGCTCTTCAGAAATTGATTGAATTTGACTTTCATGTGTTTTATCCTTGAAAACGATCATGAATGTATGGCATAGTGCTAGAAAGCCATGTAGTGAAAAAGGAGTGACTAAGAAGCCAGGGACATCTTTCTGTAGGGAACAGTTGTCATAAAGGATCAGATTTATCTTTCAGGTGAATACCTAATTTTAACAGTATACATTCCATTTGAAAATTCACAGTGGGGCCGGAGGGTTAGTTCAGTGGTTCCGGCGCCTGCCTCGCAAGTGCAAGGTCCTGAGTTCGATCCCCGGTAACCACATAGAATGCTGGGCGTGGAGACACGCCCACCAACAATCAACACCGCATACCACAATGCCCGACGTGGTGGCTCACGCCTGTAATCCCAGCACTCGGGAGGGCAGAGACAGGAGGATTGCTGAGTTCGCGGCGGCTTGCCTGGGCACCAGAGTGAGCTCAGGGCCAGCCTGAACTACAAAGCGAGACCCTGTCTCAAAAGCAAAAAAAAAAAAAAACCCACAAAGAAAATTCACAGGGAAGGATGGGTGTGGTGGTGCATGCCTCTAGTTGCAGCACTGGGGAGGCTGAGGCAGAAGGCTGGCCAAGAATTAAAGGCCATCCTGGGACACATAGTTTGAGGCCAGTATACTGTTCGGGGTCTGAGCAGTATAACAAGACCTTGTCTCAAAAAAAGGAAAAAGAAAGAAAATTCACACAAAACATGTAAATTGAAAATGAAGTGCAAATTATACCAAAAACTTGAGGATTTTTTTTCAGAAATCTTGAAATATTTTCTCAAATTCCTGTAACAAAATGGAAAAAAAAGCTGGTGTGGTAGCACATGCCTGTAGTGCCAGCACTCGGGAGGCTACCTTTTGTTACATAGTGAGTTCAAGGCCAGTAACTACACAGTAAGACCCTGTCTCAAAAACAAAACAAAATAAAGAAACAAAATGGAGAACAAGGCTGCATATTTTTTGCTGTTGATAAAACTGTGTTTAGCCAACATATCAAAATGCATAAAACTAGCCAAATGTGCGTACATGTAATTCCAACATTCCAGAAGGCTGAGGAAGGAGAGTTGCAAGTTAGAGCCCCAATCTCACAATAAAAAGTAAATGAGGCTGGGTTCACTACAGTTAAACTTGTGTCTAGATGTTCCCCCAAAGGTTCATAAGTGGGGTTTTTCAGATGTAGCTGGATCTAGGGTATGTGATGCTGGGATTAAGGGCGTTCCACCCTGGTTGTGAGTAGCACCACTTAAAGGGCAGGTATCCTGGGTGAAATATAATGGCGGGCTTGGCTGCTGCTGCTTCACTGCTTTGCTGCCTTCTGCCTGCCAAGAACTGTTTCTCACCAGGTGTGATGGCATATACCTATAATCCCACATTGGGGAGGCTGAGGCAGGAGGATCACCAAGAGTTCAAGGGTAGCCTGAACTATAATGGAGACCCTTTCTCAAAAATAAGAAAATATTAAAAAGCATTGTTTCTCTCCTGTAATGCCCCTCTTCCATACCACCTTGTCAACTATGGATTGAAACCTCTACAAACTTTAAGCTAAAATGAACCTTCCTTCCTTTAAATTTGGATGTTGTTTGTTCCTCTAATTTTGTCTCAGCAGTGAGAAAAGTAACTAAGACAAATACTCAGTACTTTCCCCACACAGACCCCAATAATTAAATTATTGGCCATATCTTGAGCTTGCCATAATTTAAGTTTCATTTCAGATACTATTATGATTGAAATTGCACAGGTAAATTCATTAGACATTCATGGACCTGAGGGGGAAGAGAGTGGACGCGAGCCATTCCCCACCTAACTAGCATGACTTTGGTGTATTTGTTTCTTCCTTTTATCAGTACATGTTTGCTGCACATAATGACTATATTTACAGTGGGGAGTTGTACATGTGTATAACACATTTTAATTCCTTTTTTCACCCCCTTCTCCTCTCATCACTCCTGTTTTCTCCAACCCATCTTCTCCTTCCTGTTTGCAAAAGTTATGTTTCCAGGGCCAAAGATTTAGCTCAGTGGTTCCAGTGCCTGCCTAGCAAGCACAAGGTCCCTGGTTGGATCCCGGTAACCACATACAATGATATGATATTGGGCATGGTGACTCACGCCCACCAGCAATCAGTACCATACCCTACAATGCTGAGCGTGGTGGCTCACGCCTGTAACCCCAGCACTCGGGAGGCAGAGGCAGGAGGATTGCTGAGTTCGAGGCTTGCCTGGGCTACATAGTGAGCTGAGAGCCAGCCTGAACTACAAAGCGAGACCCTGTCTCAAAAAAAAAAAGTTATGTTTCCATATTTTCTCTAGTTTGTCTATTACACTTATAATCAATACACAGAACACAAAGGCATCTTTGGGTCTTGTGCAGTGCACACAGTCCTTGCTCTACCTGGCCACCTGCTATCTGTTTCCACAAGGCCTGCAGGATTCCTGGATGTCACGGTCCATGCCTGGTGACTTCAGAAAGGGAAATGGTATTTACAAACCTCCTTGGTCTGAGATCTGCTTTAGATTCTTTTTTTTTTTTTAGACAGGGTCTCGCTTTGTAGTTCAGGCTGGCCTACACTATGTAGCCCAGGCAAACCTTGAACTCAGCAATCCTCCAGCCTCTGCTTCCTGAGTACTGGGATTATAGGCGTGAGCCACCACGCCCAGCTGCTTTAGATTCTTAATGACCAGGAGCCCTGTGGGATCACTGGCCATCTTTGAGACATCAACATTCCAAAGTAATAAATGGTGACCAGCGTCATCATAACCATAGTTCTTAAACCCGCAAAAGAATTTGTGTGTGTGTGTGTGTGTGTGTGGTAAAGGTGTCCAAGGGCCGGAGATTTAGCTTAGGGCTTCCAGCACTTGCCTAGCAAGTACAAGGTCTCTGGTTCAAACCCTGGTAACCACATACAACAATACCAGGGCATGGAGACTCATGCCCACCAGCAATCAGTACCACATGCCACAATGCTGGGTGTGATGGTTCATGCCTGTAATCCCAGCACTCAGGAGGTTGAGGCAGGAGGATTGGTGAGTTCAAGGCTTGCCTGGTCTACATGGTGAGCTCAGGACCAGTCTGAGCTACAAAGCAGGACCCCGCCTCAAAAAAAAAGTGTCCAGTCTCACACTTGAGGCAGATGCCTGTGCAGAAGGAACCTGGGAGATGTGAATCTGTCTGAATCTCAGCACCCTCTGCCTAGACTCCCTTCTGGATGTCTGTGGGTGGTGACTGAATTTTTTCATAGAGGCCCAGAAAACTAGACTACAGGGGTGAAGGACTATCCCTCACCATATCAGCAATGGGCATTCCCATGACCAGGTGATTTTCACCTTGAAGATGCATATTTAACTTACTCAGTAAGCAGTCAAATCTATCAAAATTGCTAAATCTGTGAGCTTTTATTTTTTTCCTCCTGTGAACCATTTTTATCTTTAAGTTCTGACACAAATTTTCCTTTTTAATCCCACAAATGATTTGGTATCATTTAGCAAACCATAATTTTTTTTTTTTTGAGACAGGGTCTCTCTTTGTAGTTCAGGCTGGCCCTGAGCTCACTATGGAGTCCAGGCAAGCCTTGAACTCAGAAAAATACTCTTGCCTCTGCCTCCCAAATGCTGGGATTACAGGTGTGAGCCACCATGCCCAGCACTGTAGTATGTGGTACTGATTGCCAGTGGGGTGTGAGTCACCACACCGGGTATTGTTGTATGCGGTTACCGGGTATCAAAACAGGGACCTTGTGCTTGCCAGGCAGGCATCAGAACCACTGACCTAAATCTCCAGCCCCAACCATAAAATTCTTCAACATTTTATCATGATTTACCACCTTAAGAAAGGATTAAAAAAATAAAATTAGGTTAAAAAGAAATAAAACTCTAGCCAGGTGTGGTGGTTCACGCCTGTAATCCCAGCACTCGGGAGGCAGAGGCAGGAGGATTGCTGAGTTCAAGGCTTGCCTGGGCTACATAGTGAGCTCAGAGCCAGCCTGAACTACAAAGTGAGACCCTGTCTCAAAAAAAAAAAAATAAAAAAAGAAATAAAACTCTAATTTCATAATTCTATATTCATTCATTTATTTCTAGTACTTCACTCTGAGGTGCATGCCCAGGCTTTTTAAATTTGAGACAGGGGCTGGGGATTTAGCTCAAGTGGTATTGCATCTACCTTGGAACCACAAGGGCCCAAGTTCAATTCCCTGTGCTGCAAAAAATTAAATTTGAGACAGGGTCTCACTTAGTCACTAAATTGTCCAGGTTAGATTTAAACCTGTGATCCTCCTGCCTCAGCCGCCCAGAGTGTTGGGATTACAATCCTGTACCACCACACCTGGTTTGAAATTACATTTTAAGAAGTACAAAGTGTGGGCCAGAGATTTAGCTCAGTGGTTCCAATGCCTGCCTAGCAAGCTCAAGGGCCCTGGTTCAATCCCCAGTAACCACATACAACAATATAGCACAGTGACTCACACCCACTGGCAATCAATACCACATACCACAGTGCTGGGCATGGTGGCTCACACCTGTAATCCCAACACTGGGAGGCAGAGGCAGGAGGATTGCTGAGTTCAAGGCTTGCCTGGGTTACATAGTGAGCTCATGGCCAGCCTGAACTACAAAGTGAGACCCTGTCTCAAAAAAAAAAAAAAAAGTACAAGGTGGGAGGCCAGAGATTTAGCTCAGTGGCTCCGCACCTGCCTAGCAAGCACAAGGTTCAATCCCTGGTAACCACATACAACAATACTGGGTGTGGTGACTCATGCCCAACAGCAATCAGTACCACACACCACAATGCTGGGCATGGTGGCTCATGCCTATAATCCCAGCACTAAAGAGATAGAGGCAGGGCCGGAGATTTAGCTCAGTGGTTCCAGCGCCTGCCTCGCAAGCGCAAAATCCTGAGTTTAATAGGTAACCACATACAATGCTGGGCGTGGTGACTCACGCCCACCAGCCATCAATACCACAAACCACAGTACCGGCGTGGTGGCTCACGCCTGTAATCCCAGCACTTGGGAGGCAGAGGCAGGAGGATTGCTGAGTTCCAGGCTTGCCTGGGCTACATAGTGAGCTCAGGGCCAGCCTGAACTACAAAGCGAGACCCTGTCTCAAAAAAAAAAAAAAAAAAAAGAGGTAGAGGCAGGAGGCTTGCTGAGTTTAAGACTTGCCTGAGTTACATAGTGAGCTCAGGGCTGGCCTGAACCACACAAAGCGAGACCCTGTCTCAAAAAAAAAAGTAAAGAAGAAAAAGTACAAGGTTGGGGATTTAGCTCAGTGGTTCAGGTGTCTCCCTGACAAGCACGAAGTCCCGAGTTTGATCCCTGGTACCTCATACCACAATGCTGGGTATGGTGGCTCATGCCTGTAATCCCAGCTCTCAAGAGGCAGAGGCAGGAGAATTGCTGTGAGGGTCAAGGTCAGCCTAGGCTACTAGTGAATTCAGGGCCAGCGTGAAATACAAAGTGAAACCCTGTCTCAAAAAAAAAAAAAAAAGAATAGCAGTTTCATAACATAATCCAAGTCACCCAGAGTTACGATGCCTTTTTCCCTTCCAAGAAACTCCTTCAAAAAACTTTTTTTCCCCTAAAGATCTTAATGCTACCATAAACTAGGAAATCTCTCCTCCCCATGCTCATGCTCTTCATCTGTATTTTCAGCCTCCACTTTCTCTCCATTTCTGAAGATTCTCAAATCCCACAGGATCCTACCCTCAAGGAAACAGCACTAGGAAGTGGGCAGCCAGTCTCTAAACTTCAGACACGTGCAAATGATTTGCATTTGGACCTCGCCCTCCAAACAGATGACCTGACAGGCAACAAGAACAGGCATCCCAAACCAGCCACCTTGAAGACACCCCAAAATCCCCTGAGACCCCCAATCCATAATGCACCTCACTCCATGAGCATCCACCCTTGTCTGCATGTGTACTTCTTTCTGCCTAACACATCTTTTCATGTCTTTCAGTGACACAAGTCAGCAAACCTACAACCAACTGGGGCTGGCAAGAGTTGATCTCTCCATCTCCCCTTTGGGGGATCTCATTCCATGACAATCTTCAGAGAAGTAAACAATATTCCCATAACCAGCATCCAGACCTTTAAGGAACTCATGAATTGGTGGTGATTCAGTCCTTGGGCTTTATGAAATTCAGTGGGTGTTCTTTGTTTTTGTTCTGTTTTGTTTGTTTTTGTGGAACTGGGGATCGCCTTCAGGATCTTGCACTTCTGAAGCAGGTGGAGCACCACTGAGCTAAATCCCTAATCCCATGAAATTCAGCTTTGATGAATGACACTACATGGCATTATCTATTTTCAAAGCTTTTGTGCATAAATTTTCTTGATGTACAATGCAGTGATATTTCATCAAATAAGAGTGGGTGGCAGCATTTGAATAATCTGCTCATTTTACAAGTCTTTTTTTTAAACAACTGTGGCTGGTAAAATGTATTCCAGATACACTGACAAAGTTAAGAAAAATTGCTTGAATGTGATTTTTGCCACATTATTAAATCTACAGATTTTAACTATGTCTTAATGGCACCAAAAAAGCCATTTCTTCAGTGACATTATATTTGTTATCTATACCTCTAAATGGCAAGTTGATGCAAGGCATGGTAGTACACATTTGTCATCCCAGCACTGAGGAGGCTGAGGCAGGAGGATTACAGTGAGTTTCAGGTCAGTCTAGACTACATAGTGAATTCAAGATCAGCCTGAAATACATAGCAAGACCCTGTATCAAAAAAATAATAAAATAAAATAAAATGGACCAGGGATTTAGCTCAGTGGCATAGCACCTGCCTGGCAAATGCAAGTTCCTGAGTTTGATCCCTGGTACCTAAATAGATAAAACCATTATGCCAGGTGTGGCAGCACATGCTTGTAAACCTAGTACTTGGGACACTGAGGCAAAAGGATCATCACAAGCTCAAGCTCAGCATGGAATAGTGAGCTCAAAACCAGTCTGAACTACACAATGAGCCTTTTTTTCAAGAAACCAAACCAAAAATAACATTTGACATAAACAAGCCACTAAAAATAAAAATGAGAAAAAAATATTTAACAAAAACTATGAAATATTTAAGAATAAATATATTAAGAAAAGTACCACCTGGGAACTGTAGCAGCTGAGAAAACTATAAAATTGTGGGACATGAATATAGAATATTATTAAAGACCAAGATATGAACAAATGGAGACACATACTGATTTCATGGTACTGTGTGGACCAGATCCCAGCCCTCTGCAGTTGCTCCTGCAGGGACATCTTTAGCAGAAGGTCACTTCCTCACCAGAGTGACCACTCCCCACCCTGAACACCATCTCTCACCTTGTCAGGTACCATCTCTCCTGCAAAGGTGATTACTATTTTCTGTTCTGTTGCCATAATCTCACCTGTTTAAAAACTTCATGTAAACGGACCCACACGATATGCTTTTCTGTGTTTGTTTTTAGGGTTCATCATGTTGCCCAATCTAATACCAAAGGCCTGGGGTCATTTTTCCACCTACCTTTGCTGGGAATATGGACACAGTGCCCAGTATATCTGGATTTTAAAATTCAATATTATTTGTGTATGGTTATTGTGTATAGTTTTCTCTTTTTTGTTTTTCTATAATATTCCCTTAAATGATTGTATCACATTGACATGGACATATACATCTTTGAATGGCATCTGGGTTTCCAGTTTGGCTGTCATGAGGATGAACATCCACTGTGGGTGTTCTTGTACATGTCTTTCTGGTGAACACACCATTTGCTTTGCTTACATGTCATCTATACTGTTTGTAATCTTTCCATCCCATCCTTTATACACTGATCTTGGCCATGCTTGTGGCCCCAATATTGCAAGATAGCCTCCTGCTCTCAGACAGAACACAGCTACTCAGAGCTAGAGGTACGTTGGCACCAGCCACATCTATCCCTGTTATCAAGTACACAGACATCTTCTCAGAACCTCCAGGAGTCTTCCACTTCTTTCTCACTGGGCAAATTTGAGTCCCTTTTGATTGCCCCTAGGTGAAAGAAGATTAAGAAGTCAGGAAATGGGTTCAGAATCAATCCATTGCTTGGGCTTGAAGTCCTGCTATCATGGATAAAACCTGGGTATATAACCAAACTAGAAAAATTATTAGTAGGCAGCCATAAGAGTCACATAATATGAAAAAAATGGTCAAACCCATCTGAAGACAAGAAATGGAAATGTAAATAAAAAATAACAATGATCTGGGTACAGTGGCACATGCTTGTAGTCCCAGCTACTCTGAAGAACGAAGTGGGAGAATGACTTGAGCTCAGGAGTTTAACACCAGCCCGGGAAACACCAAGACCTCTGCCTCAAAACAAACAAATCTAGATAAAGCATAGTAGTGCACTCCTGTGATCCCAGCACTCAGGAGGCTGAGGCAGGAAGATTGCTGGAAGTTTGAGGCCACCTTGAACTATACAGTGAGACCCTGTCTCAAAAAACAAAACAAAACAAAAAACAAATCTAACAGCAGCAAAACTATAAAGAAAAAAATGATCAGTGATTTCTAGGTGTTTAGGGGAAGTAAAAGAAAAATAGATGAAATGAGGATTTTTTTGTTTGTTTTTTGAGTCAGAATCTCACTACATAGCCCAGTGACCTTAAACTCAAGATCCTCCTGAGTGCTGGCATTTTGGTTTCTCACCATGATTGGCTATACAGAGGATCTTTGGGGCAGGGAAATTATTTTGTATATGGTCATGGTGGATATATGTCATTGTACATTTGTCAGAAACCCTTAGAGTATATAGTATTATCTGAGTGTTTGTCCTCCTCCCCCAAATTCATCTGTTGAAGCCTAAACAGCAACATGACAATGTTAGGAGGCATTTTGAATAGAGTTTGGGATCATTTGGCCACAAAGGCTCAACATCCTGTATGGAATTCATTCTCTGATCCAAGACATACCAGAGAACCTCTGTGCCCCTTGCAGTTGTGGGACGGTGCCATACAAAGGGCCCTTCTATGACAAGCAAGGGGGCCCTCCCCAGACCCTCAACTTTTTGGTACCTTAGTCTTGGTTTTCCCAGCCTCCAGCAACTCACCCCACTTGTACTGAAGCCTGGACACACTCAACAATGGACAACACAGGATGAACAGCATGCACATTGGGTTTTGATGACGCCATGTGCACACTGGGTCACTGGTCCCTGGTAATGAGCATCCCATCCAAATCCTGGGTGTGGGTGTTCACAAAGGTTTTACACATGTGCAGGTTAAGTGGTGGGAGAACTGCACGCTTCCCATCCCAATTCTACTGTATCCATAAAATTGATCCAAAAAATGAAGTCTGTTAATTTAAAAAAAAAAAGTAGTAGCAACTGGGTGTAATGGTACATGCCTGTAATCCCTGAATTTGGGAGGCAGAGGCAGGAGGATCAGTGTGAATTTGAGGCCAGCATGAGCTATGTCATAAGTTTAAGTCTTGCCTGAACTACATACCAAGACTCTATCTAAAAAAACATAGAGGATGCCAAGTGCTACAATCCCAGCACTTGGGAGACTGAGGCAGGAGGATTGCTGTGAGTTTGTGGCTAGCTTGGGCTACATGGTGAGTTCAGGGCCAGCCTGAACCACAAAGCAAAACCCTGTCTCTAAAAAAGAAAAAAAAAAGAAAAAAAATCCTAGGGGGAAGAAAAGAGAGTAGCAATAACATGAGTCACTAGCAAAAGTTAAAAAGAGCTGCATCAAGGGGCTGGAGGGTTAGCTCAGTGGTTCCAGCGCCTGCCTGGCAAGCACAAGGTCCTGAGTTCAATCCCTGGTAACCACATTCAATGCTGGGAGTGGAGACTCACACCCACCAACAGTCAATACTGCATACCACAGTGCCGGGTGTGGTGGCTCACACCGGTCATCCCAGCACTTGGGAGGCAGAGAAGGAGGATTGCTGAGTTCCAGGCTTGCCTGGGCTACATAGTGAGCTCAGCCAGCCTGAACTACAAAGCAAGACCCTGTCTCAAAAAAAAAAAAAAAAAAAAAGAGCTGCATCAATTCTTGGTTCCATGATGTGAAAAAATATGGTGCTTCCAAACATTGTAGACACAGTGAGATCACCAACAGTAGTTTGGCAAACTTCAGTAATATTAAAATGCATGTACTTTTAGACCCTATGATCCTAATCTTAGGATCTTGTCTTAGTTACTTTGCTTATGCTGAGATATCCAACAGCCAAAATTAAAAGAAAAGATTTATTTTGGCTCCAAGTTTGTAGAGGTTTCAGTCTATAGTTAGCTGCTCCAAGGCAGGGTGGCACATGGCAGAGCGACACTGCAGAAAAGAAATAGTCCATTGCAGAAGGACGCTAGAAGCCTAGAGATGGATGTTCAAGGTGATAGAGGAAACTAGAGCTCCTTGGTAGAAGCAGCAAGGTAGCAGAGCAGCAGCAGCAAGTGATGGCAGAAGCCCTCTTTTGTTCCCTTATTTTCCATCCAACCAAAGGGTAGCACTCAAACTGACAGTGGAGCACCCATAATCCCACCATCACACACTCTAGATTTAGCCACTTCTGAAATGCCCCACATGACTTCATGAGCCTTTGGGGGGATATCCAGATACAAGCCATAACAGATCCTCACTACAGAAATGAAACCACCTAGAAATGAGCTACACAGTTCGACCGGAACATTTATTGCTCCTTCAAGTGTAGTGGGAAAAAAATGCAGAGATGAGAGTTGGAGACATTAGAACCCCCATGTTGTTCTGGTTCTTGTGTTCTAGTAACAATTCACTCCATATTTAGTGGCTTACAATAGTATTTATTCTGCTTACAAACCTGCCATCTGGACAGGATGCAATGCACAGATTCTATTGCCTCATCCTGGGGTAGCAGGGGTCTAAGAATGAGTGTCCTAGGAGAAAGCCTCCTCCTCCTCTGCTCTTCCGCCTCCTTCCCCCTATTTCCTATTTTTTCTTTTTTTCTCTTTTCAGTACTGAGGATGGAACCCAAGACTTTCACAGTGAACTACATCCCCATCCCTTTCAATTACTTAATTTCTATTTTGAGACAGGCTCTTGATAAGTCACTTTATTACCCAGGATGTGCTTCAACCTATAATCTACCTGCCTCAGCCTCCCAATGCTGGGATTACAGGTATGCACCACCATGCTTGCCTTATTATTGGATTCATTTGGATTCAGAAGTCACATGGTGTCATTTCTACAGAAGCAAAGTAAGTGTTTCAGTTAGAGCTGACTAAAGGAACAGAGTTAATACATTATATATATGGAGTTAAAAGATAGACTTACAATGGCTGCCTGTAGAGTCAGGTGTGGAAGAGTACAAAAGGGCTGTCTGCACACAGGAGAGCTAGAGGATCCAGTCAGAGGTCAAAGACTTGGAGTCCCGAGCAAGTTGGTAACAGGAAGCTGGAGGGTCTGTGCTGGAAGTCTAGAGATGGATATCCAAAGTGACAGAGGAAATTGTGGAGTTCCTTGGAAGAAGCAGAAGCAAGCATTCCTTCCTCTTTTCCTTTTCATTCAATCCAGGCTACATACAGTAAGCCTACTGGTTGGTTGCACCTGGAGACTGGGTACATTCTTCATCTTCAATAAATCAACTGTCCACACCCAGGACTGTGCCAATCAGCCTGGCTTTTTTTTTGAGACAAGGTCTCAGTTGTAGTTCAGGCTGGCCCTGAGCTCACTATGTAGCCCAGGCAAGCCTCGAACTCAGCAATCCTCCTGCCTCTGCCTCCCGAGTGCTGGGATGACAGGCAGAGCCATCACGCCCAGCATTATGGCATGTGGTACTAATTGCTAGTGGACATTAGTCACCACACTCACATTGTGGTATGTAGTTACTGGGGATCAAATTTGGGATATTGTGCTTGCAAGGCAGGCGCTGGAACCACTGAGCTAAATCCCCCACCTAGCCACGCATTTCTTAATCAGACTAACACCACAGTTAACTATTGCAATACGACTGGCCCATGTTTCAGGAGAGGAAAATTAAATTTCACATTTTGTGAGAGGAGAACCAAAAAATGGTGGTCATGTTTTACATCATCATCAGAAAGGGAGTATTGAAACAATATTGCTTGATTTGGATGGTCTACCACAATGCTGAGATGAGTGAAAAAAGATGTAGAAAATTGTGTATAAGGTTATCTAAATGTGTACAGCAAAGACAAACCATTGTGTGCATACATTTATGTGTGTGTGTGTGTGTTATGTTAATCTAAAGTAGAAAAATAAAGAACTTGCATCTTGCAAACACTGGTTGCAGAGTGATGGTGACAGAAGTGGAAAGGGGGAAGCAGAAGTGAAAAATGTAAGAGGCTGAACTAAAAAAAACTAAAAGAGAACTGGTGTAGTTCTCTTTTTCCTAGCTTAATTATAGATATATATATTTCACTATAAGGAAGAAGTTCTTGAGGGCCAGAGATTTAGCTCAGTGATTTTGGCACCTGCCTAGTAAGTACAAGGTCTCTGGTTTGATCCCCCAAAACCACATACAATACTGGGCGGCCACATACCACAATGCCAGGTGTGGTGGCTCACACCTGTAATCCTAGCACTCAGGAGGTAGAGGCAGGAGGATTGCTGAGTTTGAGTTTTGCCTGAGCTACATAGTGAGACCAGGGCAGCCTGAACTACAAAGGGAGACCCTATCTCAAAAAAAAAGTAAAAAAAAAGGGAGAAGTTCTTTGGGGAGGCACTGTGGAAGTATTGAAAAGATGGAGAAAATAGGGCCAGAGGTTTAACTCAGTGGTTCTGGTGCTTGCCTTGCAAGCGCAAGGTCCTGAGTTCAATCCCCAGTAACCACGTACAATGCTGGGTGTGGTGACTCATGTCCACCAGCAATCAGTACCACATACCACAATGCCAGGCGTGGTGGCTCACGCCTGTAATCCCAGCATTTGGGAGGCAGAGACAGAAGGACTGCTAAGTTCGAGGCTTGTCTGGGCTACATAGTGAACTCAGGGCCAGCCTGAACTACAAAGCAAGACCCTTTCTCAAAAAAAAAAAAAAAAAAAAGATGGAGAAAATTAAGGAGGTGGTTCAAACCTTACCTTAGGTCTGGGTAAGGATGGCTGACTGCTCACCACAACAGAGCAAGGGATACAAGATCACAGGTTAGGCCAGGGATTTAGCTCAAGTGGTACTGCACCTACCTTGTAAGCACAAGGGCCTGAGTTCAATCCCCAGTACCACCAAAAAAAAAAAAAAAAAAAAAAGAGAGAGAGAAAATAGATTGCAGGGCAGAAGTAACTCTCCTCATGGGTTTGTTTTGGGAGTGTTCTCCTGCAATAATTCACTGAGAAAGGCTTCTGTATAGCTCAGCAGAAGTGTGTGCCTTGAATATGTGGATAGCCTGGATTAAGGTCTCAGCATCATGGGAAAGCAACTAAACAAATAAGCAGAATGCTTTTACTTTTGTTTTCTGTGTTTGTTATACCCAATTCAGAAAACAAAATTTAAAAAGAGGCAAGGCTGGGGCTGGGGATTTAGCTCAAGTGGTACCACACCTACCTTGGAAGCACAAGGGCCCGAGTTCAATCCCCAGTACTGCAAGAAAAAAAAAAAAAAGAGGCAAGGCTGGAGATGCAGCTCAATAAGAGTGTTTGCCTAACTGTACAAATTCAATCCCCAGTTTTTTTTTCTCTCTCTCCCCCTCTCATACACACACACACACACACACACACTTGTTTTTAGCAGTTTGCTGCTAATTGGACTAAAGGTATAGATGGGCTGGCTCGGATCACTTATACCTTGCAGGGTAGGAATGATCTCACATAAGGACATGAGAGAACATCTGATGCTCCAGAATTTGCACCCTGAAAATAAGCGTCTTGGGCCAGAGATTTAGTTTAAGTGGTAATGTGCCTACCTTAGAGGCACAGGGCCAGAGTTCAATCCCCAATACTGCACAATAACTAACTAAATAACTGAAAGCATCTGAGCCACCATGCTCTCTCTTAACACAGCGGTCCCTTTTCACCTCGCAGAGTGTACTTGTTTTCCTACTTTTACTTGTCCTGAACATGTTTTGCAGAGCCTGTTTCTTTTCCTCCCTTTAATAAATGTAAAACTTTGTTACAAAAAAAGAAATAAAAAGAAAGAAGGACAGAACATAAAAGTTTGTCTGGACACAGTGGCCAATGTCTATAGAGTCAGCTACATGAGAGAGGCCGAGGTGCAAGTATCACTTAAGCCCACTAGTTCAAAATCAATCTAAACAACATAGTGAAATCCCACCTCAGAAATAAACAGATAAGGGCTGAGGATTTAGCTCAAGTGATACCGTGCCAACCTTGGATGCACAGGGCTCCAAGTAAGTTCGATCTCCTGTACTACAAAACAAACAAAGAAATAAACAGATAAAAAGCTGCACATGGTGGTACACACGTGTCATCCTAGTACTCAAACAACTGAGACAGGATTTCTGCAAGTTTAAGGCTAGCCTGGAATATATAGCGAGATTCTATTTTAAAAGGGGGAAAAAAAACAGGTAGACAGACACATGGTCTAAGGGGAGAATGAAGCTTTGGACTTATGCCCAGTATGAAGGTCAAGGCAAGGAGAGCTGTGAGGAATTTTGAAGCAGATGGGACCTGCTGGAGATAGTGGAGGCAAAGTAGGAGAGGCAGACGGGATCCATCAAGGCGAGTCTGTTTGTGTCCAAACAGCTGGCAAGTGGCCTGCTTCTGCCAGTGGAAGTATAACTGGCAAAAAATTGGAACTTTAAAAGTCAGAATTTTCTAGAGAAAAGTAGCTTCTCCAAACTTCCTCAGGCCTGAGGGGTAAACTACTGCCTCTTTCTCTCTTTAGTCCAGATAGACAGACGAAATATGTGGCCTCTGGCCTCAGACATCAGGGTCTCCTTCTGTTCGGTGGGAAGGAGGTATGATGTGGCCGGCCTAGAGTGCTCCGGTGCCTCATTTCATCGCCTCTTCTGTTCCTTACTCATGGAGCTCAGCGAGATGGTGATTTGTGGTACGAGGAAGCCTCTCTCTCCTATTTTCACCCAAGGAGATGATCTTTGGTGGCGTGGTGAGTGCTGCACGGAGACCTGAGTAAGTGGTGACTAAGTCTCGGGACTGCAGAGCGGGGACGGGGGGTGGTGGTGGTGGTGGGGTGGGTGAGTGCAGGTGAGGAAGGGGGCTGGCTCCTCTCAAGGGAACAATGGGGCAGGGTTAGAGGATGGTGGGGGAGGGACCCTGACATTTCTGACCTATCACTTCTGTTTTCTCCCTACAAACAAGACAAACCCATTGCTAGGGCTATGACGGGGCTGCAGACCTTAGACAGGGCATTAAGCCAAGGCAGCAAGCACTGCTAGGGCCCTGGATTTGAAGGATGAGGAAAGATGAGCCAACCAGAAATCTGGCTGCAGAGGCTGGTGAAAAGGTCAAAGTGTAGTATAGGTCCTTGATTTAGTGATAAGGGAAATCCAGACTAAAGCAAAAATTTGCAGGCAAAAGCTTTAATTGGGAAGTAAGAGAAAATGGGAAGGGCCTTGAGTTTGAGGAGCTGACAAATACCTAGCAAGTTCCTTAGTAAAGGAAAGTAAACGAGAACAAGGAAAGGGCTGCAGCTGGTCAGGACACACTTAATGAAGAGGACCAGATGGGGTGGGGGTTCAGGTCTATGGGGCACTCTTCTGGGCTGAGTCTAGTCAGTTATAATCTGTCTTGGTTTGTGCAGCTCTGGGGAAATCCTCACGTGCTGAGGGGCAATTTGATTTCCAGAAGATGATTATTTTTACCAGTGGTTTTAGTCATATGAAGTTTTGCTTTTCCCGAGGTCCAGGTGGTTCCCACTTCGTTGTGGGAAAGACCAGGGGGCTGGGGCTGTAAAAGTTGAAAATCAGATGTCCCTGTGAATTCTGAAAATGTAGTTACTTTTAAAAAAAAATTTAGTTACTTTTGTCTTGGTGTCCTCAGTCTTAGATGAGACAACCAAGGGGTAAAAAAAACCCTTGTTTTTGCTTGACTTTTCCTAAATGATTAATATATCTATTGGACAACTGTAGGCCCAGGTAAAGAGTTACTGACTTTAGAAAAAAGTTTTAAAGTCACTGTTTCAGAAGAAAACACAAATTGTGCTTTTAACGAGTAACAAGTTAAGGGCTCAGGAGTTGGTTGGTTCCTCCTTTGTCTGTATCACAGTCTCTGGTCAAAGGGTACATATGCAAAAGCATGTGTGTTTGGCTGTTTCTCTCCTGTCCTCTGCCAACCCTGGCTGGAGAATGAGGAAGTACTCTGGCACCTGGCCTGGGAGGCAGTTGGAATCAGACATCTATCTGAATCCTATTCTCTGTGCTACTCTTTCAGCCTGCTGGCTACTCTGCAACAACCGGCTCCTCTGGCCTGGTTGGACAAGCAGCTCCAAGTTGGTAACACAATGTTCCCATCTGGCAGTTATGGGACTCATGTCTCCCTCGGCCATGCAGGGAGGGGGCTCACATCATTAATAAGAAATTCTTACAGGGCTGGAGGGTTAGCTCAGTGGTTCCGGCGCCTGCCTCGCAAGCACAAGGTCCTGAGTTCAATCCCTGGTAACCACATACAATGCTGGGCGTGGAGACTCACATCTACCAGCAATCAATACCACATACCACAATGCTGGGCTTGGTGGCTCATGCCTGTAATCCCAGCACTCGGGAGGCAGAGACAGGAGGATTGCTGAGTTCGAGGCTTTCCTGGGCTACATAGTGAGCTCAGAGCCAGCCTGAACTACAAAGTGAGACCCTGTCTCAAAAAAAAAAAGAAATTCTTACAGAACAAAAGGCAGGACAATTCCAAAGGAAAGGATCCCACAGGGCTGAGGTGAAGGCAGTTTCCAGCATGTCCTGGACATGCACACCCTGTCCAAAGCACACCCGAGCTGCACGGAGCCAGAGCTGCCAGCTGAGAAAGTGCCATTATACTTGGAAGGCCACCCAGTCTCACTGGGCCCAGCACCACACTCTTAATGTGTCCTGCCTGTAGGTCGTGAACCAGCCCTATGAACCAGTTCTTCCATGTAGGCCTCGCCATCTTCCCTTGGGAGGAAGAGATAAGTGCTCCCTGGTTAACAGTTCTGCAACTAGCTCTGGGTCAGAGAGTAGGAGATGGTTTTGTTGTGAGCCAGAAGGTCTGTAGGGAAGGCTGGGGGCAGCCAAAATGGAGACTCTGCAGGAAGCTTCTGCTCCTTTCAGACAGAGGGAGCAAGCTGGAGCCTGGGCTGAGGCTCCGTTTGTTCTCCACCAGCCAGTCTCATCCAGCAGCTGCTCGCTGGACAGAACTCTTGAGTGCCAGTGTAGAAGTTGTATCCAAACTCCAGGGTCTGAGGGGCTCATGCATTCCACCCAGCAGTGCCCTTGGCAGGGAAAGCTCTGATGCCAGCTCTGCCCCTCCTTTGGAATGCCAGCTGAGACTTGTTGGTTAACTGAGCTTTAGAGGCCTCCTCATTTCTCACCTTGGGCGGGTTGACCCCAGGAGTCCAAACCAGCCCAGGGACAGCCTGGCCCCTGCTGGCCAAAGTGGTGAAGGACCACATGCGGCACAAGCAGGAGTCCTACTGTGCGCTTCGACTGAGGCCTGTTCTGAAATACATATCTCAAAGCCCGCCTCTTCACCTGCAGCAGGCCGAGACTGGTTTCTGTTTTTTGGTAACAGGGCGAATCTCAAAATCTTGCATATTTGGGGCAAGCGTGGCACCACTGAGCTAAATCTTCAGCCCAAAACTTGGTCTTAAACATTCTATTTGTCCAACTGCCAAGCAGGATGGGCTCCAGGTTGGGATGAGAGACTGCACTATCAAGTGTCCTCTGGGGTAACTGCAAACAATTTCAGAATGAAATGTTATTTTGTTTGTTTGTTCTGAGACTGGGTTTCTCTATGCACTCAGGCTGGCCTTGAACTCACTGTGACCCTCCTGCCTTAGTCTCCTGAAAGCTGGGATTATAGGCATGTAAAACCACAATAGGCCAGAATGAAAATGTCATTGATCATGATCATTTGTTAAACTGTGAAGTGCTGGATTGCTTATCTGGTGAGTTTGAACTTTAGATCTTTCTCCTTTTTACCACAGGACAAGGTAAGAAAACTGGGCTGAGGATTTAGCTCAGTGGTGCTGCCCCTGCCTCACAAGCAAGACTCTGTCAAAAAAAAAAGTAAGGGCCGGAGGGTTAGCTCAGTGGTTCCGGCGCCTGCCAAGCAAGTGCAAGGTCCTGAGTTCGATCTCCGGTAACCACATACAATGCTGGGCGTGGAGACTCACGCCCACCAGCAATCACCACATACCACAGTGCTGGGCGTGGTGGCTCACGCCTGTAATCCCAGCACTCGGGAGGCAGAGACGGGAGGATTTCTGAGTTTGAGGCTTGCCTGGGCTACATAGTGAGCTCAGGGCCAGCCTGAACTACAAAGTGAGACCCTGTCTCAAAAAAAAAAAAAATTTAAGAGCTGAGGCTATAGCTCAGTTGTACTCTCATAGCATGTGCAAGGCTTTGGGTTTAACCCCAGTTCCACAAAAAACAACTGCATTGTACTGTCTTTTCCTCCTGGTAATTGAAGGACATAGCCAAAAAAGGGGATTCCAGGATCCTGACTTCAAGAAGAAAATAGAGTGACTTCTTTCCTCTGGATCTGTGCAATTCTGGGGATGAAGGAAGGAATGGGCCTATGGAGAAGAGAGAAATGGGCATCTGTTGGTACATGCCATTTCAATTGTCCTCCGCAAGAGTGGACTGGCAGATGCTCACTGCTGTGCCTACAAGCTCAAGAGAATGGGTGAAGATTCAGGCCCCATGGCTTTCCTAGTCTGTGGGATAGTTCCTCTGGTCCCACACTGTGGCCTAGCCAGCCTCTTGGGCATTCAAATGGGCTGGGCACAGTCTAACATTTTATAGTGACAGAGAAGCCAGATAATCTGTTTTGTAAAATGAAAGGAAGCACCTATAGGGTCAAGGATTCTGGTTGGGAAGAGTTCAAAGATAAATGGATAATTTCCATTAAAGACACTGGTGACAGGTATGGTGGTATAGGACTATAATCCTAGCATTCAGAAGGCTGAGGCAGGAGGACTGCCTCAAATTCAAGATAAGTTTGAATTACACAGTAAAATCTTGGCTCAAAAATAAATAAAATACAAATAACCTTCAGAAAAGTTTTTTTTGGCACCTGCCTTCCTAGAAAACAACCTAGATCAGAAAGCTATCTCTGGCCAAATTTTCTCATGTTGAGAAACTGTCATGAAGACAATTCTGGAGTCCATACTGGGGAAAGTCCTTCAAACCAGAAATCTTTCTTGTTTTACCAGATGCTTCTGTAACCAAGACCACATAATGCAATGTGGAAGAGTGAGAATGTAGGGTTGTGTATCCATACCACTCATTTTACAAAGCAAAGGCAGCATGCCAAGGCAACAACAGATACTGGGAGCTATGCTATCTGCAAGAGGCCAGAAGTGTAGAGGATAAACACCAGCCACATGGTATGTGTGTGGTGGAGGGGATTCCAGTGTTACAGTCTATATCTAGATGTCTCCCAAGACTGTTTATATGAAGCAGGGTCTGGTCAGAAAAGGTGGGTTACTGTGGGTGTGACCCAGGTTATATCTAACATCCTGACTCCTTTGGTCTTTCTGCTTCCCAGATGCTGTAGAGTGAGGAGTTTTCCTCTGTTATGCCCCTGCCATACCATCCTGTCTTGGAGCCAGCCAATTATGGACTGATAATGTGAACCAAAATAAAACTCTCTTCCTTTAAATTGTGGGTGTCAGGTATTGTCTCCACAATGAGAAAAATGACTTGTTTTTAATTTCTTTTTCCTCCTGGTAATTGGAGGACATGGCCAAAAAGGGGATTCCAGGATCCTGACTTCAAGAAAGCAGAGTGACTTCTTGCTTTGTGGTTCAGGCTGGCCTTGAACTATGTAGCCCAGGCAAGCCTCGAACTCAGCAATCCTCCTGCCTCTGCCTCCCGAGTGCTGGGATTACAAGCATGAGCCACCATGCCCGGCACTGTGATGTGTGGTACTGGGTATCAAACCTTGAGTTTGCCAGGTAGACGCTGGAACCACTGAGGTAAATCCCTGGCCCAATGACTTAAGATTTTGATATTAGAGAAGTGGGGTCATTGCTGTGAATACCTAACCATATGGTTCACAGGCCTCTTGGGAGGAGTTTGGAAAGGTTTGACAATGCTGGGTAGAGAAGCCCTAGAATGCTGTAAACTGAGTTTCATGGGAGATTCTGGTCTGAGCTCAGATCAGCAGGAGGATTGCTGAGTTCCAGCTTGCCTGAGCTACATAGTGAGCGCAGGGACAAAGTGAGACCTGTCTCAAAAAAAAAAAAAAGAAGAAGAAGAAGAAGAGGGCCAGAGGGTTAGCTCAGTGGTTCCGGCGCCTGCCTCGCAAGCACAAGGTCCTGAGTTCGATCCCCGGTAACCACATATAATAAAAGTGCAGATAGTAAAGATTAGGATCAGGAGGTTTCAGTTGGGAATAAGGACTCTACAGGTACTTTGTGTCTAGGCCAAAAATGTTATGCTCTCTGGAAGAAAATCTGTCTATAGTTTGCTCATGACCTGAGACTTGCAGGATATTAACATTAAGAGCAGAGGCTAGTCTGAAGAAGGAAATGTCCAGACAGCTTAGAATTCAGGTTGTGACATGGGTACTAC